>SKCR01038019.1:0-91759 GCA_019454045.1 Zanthoxylum bungeanum
TTTTCTTTTTTTTTTACCAATCTCTCCCCCTATGGGAACTTAATCATCTGATGTAGAGTGGAGGGCACGCCCCCCAAGCTTATGAAACCTAGGCCTTCCCAACAACAAGGCAAAAGTGGCTGGAATATCGAGCACTGTGAACTCAACTTCGTCCTCAATAGGACCAACCTTGACCGCTGCTATAAATGTACCCTCAACTCCTCGCTTACTGTCATCATAAGCCTTGATAGTCATACAAGAGGGATCCAGATGTGATATCTTTATACCCAGCTTGGCCAAAATCTTCAACGGGCACACATTAATGGATGAGTCGTCATCCACCATCACACAAGAGGTCTTTTTACCCCTCACTTCAGCTCTGATAAACAAAGGTCTATTATGATTTCTCCCCTCAGCTGGGAGTTCTTCCTCAGAAAAAGTGATTGCCTGCAAAGCCTCTTTTTGCATTGACCCAACAAACATTGCGGGGTTGGCATCCTCCGTCACCATTATCTTACTTAAGGCCTCAACTATGGCCCGCCTATGCCCCTGAGATGCACACAACAAATCCCAGATACTCACTTGTGCTAGGGTTTTCCTCAACTGTTGCAACACTACATCTCCCTCGGTATTTTCTATTTTCTCAGCCACTTCTCTACCCTTTGATAACACTCTTTTACTCTTCTCAGTCATATCATTATAGAAACGCCCACTGCGTGTCATCCCCCTTACTTATTCTTCATCACTACTGGAGAAGTCTTCCCAGAAATTATGCCCCTGTTCTGTCTCATCTTCACTGTTACTATCCCAAATTCCAAGGCAATAGGCTTGGTGGTCAAAGGATTTGAGGACAAGGCTTTCGGGTAGGCCGGAGTTTATCATATAGGTCGGTCGGGGGACATAGTTGTAATTTGGTAGGGGATTCTGGTGTGTGTTGGGGCTTTCTGTTTCATGGTCGGGTATCTTTTTGGAGTCTATAAGGACCTGGATTTCATGGCAGAGGCGGGCACAATTGTCAGTGTCATGGCCTTTCTGTTGGTGGAAGTGATAGTATTGGCTCAGGTTGAGAGTGGTGGTGGAGGGTTGGGAAGTGGTTTGGTCTCCAGGGAATTCAGAAGTCCTTCTCTTTTTAATTTCTCCAGCACTTTAGACAAGGGTCACCCTAAGTTGGAGAATCTCTGATTCCGGATGGCAGCAATCTCCGCAAGAAACAGGTTTGGTACCTGATGTTCCCTAGATAGGCCTCATACTTAGGCCATAAAACTTCATGTTCTCTACTTCTTCTTCTTCAATATCCATGACAGTTTCTCTCAACTGTCGAAAATTAACAATCATAGAGGTCATCCTCCTCAGCTTGCCATAAATCGAGGGCTTGGTACCCTTGATGATCATTTTAATCTGGTCTTTCTCAGAGGGCCGAGTCTGTATTTTCAGAAGCTGGCTTCTCCCGCGGTCTACATACTCCTTGAAGCTTTCCTCCGTCTTCTGCTTAGTGTTTTCCAAAATTCACGGAGTGACAAATCAATTTCCAGATCTGTAACATATTGCTTCAGAAAAGCATCAGCCAGTTCTCTCCAATTATTCCCTAACCTTCTTCTCAAGGCTGTGATACAAACTACCGGCGCTCCCTGAAGTGACATCCCAAACATTTTCTGTACTTGGCGCTTGGATAAACCCACTGAACTCATAACTGAAACATACTGACAGAGATGGACCCTTAGATCCCCATTTCCATTGAACATAGCCATATCCGGCATCTTGAACTGAGCTGGGAATTGTTCTTCAAAGGTCATTGCCTCATAATCTAACAACTCTTCATGTTTACCCCTCATTTTGTGGGTAACTATTTCAACCTGATCCTGAAGCTTCTGAAATTCTACCTTAGACCCAATCACTCTGCCTGTTGCATACTCTGTCATGTCGTTATCAAAAGCGGGGATATCATCCCCCAACCCACTTGGAGGCTCCTCACGCCTCACATTCTCAGAATTTCCCCCAGCACGGGGTACAGCCATACCAGCCACAGCAGTTGTCAAGGCTTGCAACTGTTTAGTAATTTTGGTGAGACCATTTTCCAACTGATCTATTTGGGATACCTCATTATCGGATGTACTCATATCTGTTACTGGTCTTTTAGTGAGTCTTCCATCTTTCCTAATCCAACAGGAATCTATGATGTCTTTTATAGACATAGAGGGTGTTAACATGATATATGTATGCATGAGATGAATGAGATGCATGCGATACAAGGAATATATCAACTCATTAAGATTTTCACACAAATCGGCCCATCATCATTATAGAAGCTTTTGGGCTAAATGTCATAGGAGTGAACTCATCCCAGTTTAAACGACCCAACAAGTTCACATCTCATGGCAAGAAGTCCAACCGTATCCAAATGATAATGTTCCTAAACAGAAACATATAATGGCCCATTGGCGTTTTAGAAGTTTTGGCCCAATCATCATAAGGTACGTTCTTGTCCCAATTTAAATGGCCCAACAAACCCATACCTCATGACAAAAGGTCCGAATGGATCCAAACAACAATGTTCCCAAACACAAGCATACTGAAATAATTTCTACAGAGTGGCCCATCAACATTTCAGAAGCTTTTTGCCCAATTATCATAGGATACGAACTCGTCCCAGTTTAAATGGCCCAACAAGTTCGCATTTCTAACAAGAAGTCCAACTGCATCCAAATTAGGATGGTCCACAAGCACAAGGAAATAGTTGGTATAGGCCATACAACTCCGATCTACGTGTGGATTTGCAGGAGTGTAGATAAAGACTCTCGCTGGCGAAAGATTGCCCGCAACTAGGTCTCCCCACTCAAGGGTTCGAGCGACCAAGTGAGCGCACCTTTTTTATACCTTACGGTATGTGCCAACTAGTTATGGTGTGTGACTGACTATCAAATGGATTTCCCGTTAAAGATTCCCTAGAGGGAGGGCGGAGCGAACTCTCTTAAAAACCCAAGCCTCTTAGGCTCTTATCGCTTGGTGACAGGAATAAACAACGAGTCTTCCAAATTAGTCTATCACAATAGGCTACAAGTAAATGATTATCTAGGTGCCTTCACAGCTTTTCCTTATAGAAAGGTAGTGAATGAAGGAAGACACAAAACCATTACCCAGCCTTAAAAAAAAGTGCCTTTGATTAAACCCCTTTCAACCCACGGTAAACACGATTAATTAAAGCACATATCATAATATTACAAGACATTATTTCGGGGCCGATTCTCTATCCCCAGTGGAGTCGCCAGACTGTAGGACACAGAAACTGGATGACGTATACTGTTACAGGCTCGCGGCCCGGTTGGGAGTACGGAGTAGCCCGCTCGGGACTAATGGAGTCGCCACCCGGTGTGAACCGGGACAAATATTTAAGGCCGCACTCACCCCTCGCAAGGGAAGACCTCAAACCATTGGGTTCAGAATGGTCCCTTACTTATGCCACTTGTAATAAAATGATTTGTGCAATAATTCAACCAAGCCTAAGCAAAATTTATTTACAAGGATAATTTACTCCTAAGTTCGCATGCATAAATACAAGGCTCATATCTAAGTTTGCATATTACCTATGTCCGGATTTGTATACAACCTATTTGCATTTAATCTATGTCCCAATTTTCATACATAATGATAAATACGACTAGAATACAATGTCACAAGCACATTACATTCGATCATTTAATGTGGAAAACAAAGAACAACCTAAACATAATGCAAATTCCAAACGCAAAATAAATGACGAATCATGCTTGAAATTGAACAACTAAATAGGCTAAATCATGCTTAAGAACTAAGTAACATACTAACGGCCTAATTATGCTTGAATACCATCTCATGAACACATCAAATAGACAAATGCAGAGATACAAATGGTATGATTGGCTACATGATACAAGAGAAATCACCTAAGAAACAATTATGCATGACATGTGATGAAAAGGACTCAGTTCAGTGTATGCGCATTCGTGTAGCGTTTGAAAACATGTTCGAACGGTAAACAGAAGGTTCGCGTTCGTATAACATTTGATAACGCGTTCGAACGGGACAAGACCTGATGAAACAAAACACATTCATGTACGCGTAGCGTTTGTAAACGCGTTTGAATGGTAAACAGAAGGTTCACGTTCGTATAGCGTTCGAGAACGCGTTCGAACGGGACCAGACCTGATGCATGATAAGACAAAGGAAATACGTGAGCGTTCGAGTAGCGTTAGTAAACACGTTCGAACAGAAAATGGAAGGTTCGCGTTTGTATAGCGTTTGTAAACGTGTTCGAACGAACTGAGACAGAAAACATGCGTTCATGCGGCGTTCTGAAACGTGTTCGAACAGGGTTACAGCAGTGACCTCAAAAAAACAGTAAACAACATGACACATACGTGAATGGGTGAATAGATGACACCTAATAACGGGCTACAAGGCGTGGCAAAGCATCGTGGTAAAGGATTTTAACCCCTGGACATAGAGGACCTTTAATCCAACTTACTAAGCCCATGCGCCAATAACATAATGCAAATAAAAATAAAGATGATGATATCGGACTTTGTATACCTGATTGAACACATCTTACATTCAAACGAATATATGTCATCCGGCGCGGCGAAGCATCGTGGTAAAGGATTTTAACCCCTCGAAACGGAGGACCTTTAATCCCACTTACTAAGCCCATACGCTAATATCATAATGCATATAAAAATAAAGACAACGATATCGGACTTTCTATACCCGATTGAACACATCTTACATTCAACCGAATATACGTCATCCGATGCGGCAAAGCATCGTGGTAAAGGATTTTAACCCCTCAAAACGGAAGACCTTTAATCCAACTTACTAAGCCCATATGCTTTATCTCATCATTACACAAACAAATAACATGCAGAATTTAAATAACGGATAATAAACAAATCAAACAACATAAAAACAAAATATGCGCCATTTGCTCAATTGGTACGTGGAGTTCTATCCCAAGTATAGACCGCACTATCGTCCATTCGAGTTCGGCTACGGAATTTATTTCTGGGTTTCCATCCTATATACCATGAGAGGCGACACATTTTTCATTTTATTCAAAGCCACAACATACATCCATGAACGAATCTCATACGAAATAAATAACTAAAAATGATTAAAAGATGAATAAGAAAATAAATACGAAGAGTGCCCTCATGTCTAACATTTTATGTCGACTCTCGGAAATACCGTACGCGGTCGTCAGAAAGGTGGATGCTCCGCAACTCCTTCGGTTCACTGGTTCAATGTTTTCTCTCGCTGTTTCGCTGCTCAAACTATCGTTTTCGCTCCGTTTCACTGCTTTTTTGCTGCTGATTTGCTGCTGTATTTTGGTCACTATTTTTGGGGTTTTAGGCTACTATTTTGGATGTTTTTTGATGGTTTAAGGTGTAGTTTTAAGGTGTTTGGGCTACTATATGGGGGGGTGTGTTTTTCAGTTAACGTAAGGGTTATTCCAAGAGTGATTTTCGGTTAATGTAAGGGTTGTTTAGGGTGATCAGTTTCAGTGATGTAGAGGGAGGAGGGGAAGAGAAACTTCTTGCTTCTTGTTATTGTCTTAGGCGTGAATTGAGAGCTCTTTTTTTGCTATATATGCGTGAAAAGTGAGGAGGGTTCAAGGGTTGGAATAGCTTTGTTTTTATAGGCAAAGGGGATGGGTGAATCCTTGCTTGACAATGAAGGGATTTGTGCATTAAAGGGGGATATGATTTGGTGTTAAACAAGGAAAATCAAAGATTGATTGGGGGATAAAATTGTGCTCAATTAGGAAGTTCATATATTTAATTTGTTTTGATTAGGCATGCAATTTGTTTAGTTAGGAATATAAAATTTTTGATTGATTTTTATTAGGCATGATTTTATTTGATATTTATTTTAATTTGGTATGTGAATTTTAGATTTTATTTAATTTCACCATGTGTTAAATATGTATTTAATTAATTGGGATGTGTTTTATTGGCTTTGGTGGGCTAACTGGGCTTGGGTGTGAGGCTAGGAGCAAAACCAGAAATACCGACACTGTTCGAACGCCCATTCGAACGCTACACAAACGCCCGCAATCTGCTTAACGTTCGAACGTGGTAACGAACGTAGCACGAACGAAAATAGTGAACTTGTGAAATGAATCTGATGACATACTTATTCTGAATTTCCCCTTACGACGTTCGTTTCCCGCGACTTCCGTGACTTAAAAGGTAGTGTCCCCAAATGCGACTCATCATAGGGACTTATATGCAAAAATACAGTGCCTACAATAAGGATTCTAGATGTATCTGGTGAACTGACCTACCCTACGACGGCACTTCACTAGTTAAGTCCAAGGGTCCTGAAATGATGGGTCACACTCACAAAGGAATGATTCACTGTTAATCTAAATTCCTTGATCGAATCAAACGATAGTTGGTTAATATAGGATTAAGAGTTATTCCCGCATATATTATTCAACTGATATTGTCTCGATCTATCATGTAAATACTTGGCCTACCCTACGACGGCACTTATTTATGGGATGATAGATTTCTGTGGCATAGTAATTCTCTTAGGTTTCTAATTCGTTATTCATGGTTCATGCATCGTGTTTAATTTTATGCCAAAATTGATCGATAATTTTAATATGAGATTAATGAATGTTAAATGCTTGTTTATTTTAATTTTCAGCCATGGTTTCTTCGATTATTTCCATACTCTCAAATGACAAATTAACGGGAGAAAACTATGTTAAGTAAAAAATTAACATGAACGCTATCATGGTCTACGAAGACCTAAAGTTTGTCCTGAAGGATGAGGGTCCTCCCGAACCGGCAAGAAATGTTAGCCAAGCTGTGCAGGATGCCTATCAGAAATCAATCGCATCTAATGAGAAAGCCTCATGCTACTTGCTGGCAGGTATGTCTGAGCTTTTTGCTGCAAAGCATGAACCTATGGCTTTCAACATCTCCGATGATGGACTCATTGCAGGGCATGATCGGGAAGCCTTCAGAGTGTCAACATCATGGGGCTATGGTCTCAGTGATGAATACTGTGATGAAGGAAGGGACATCAGTCTGAGAGCACGTCTTAAGGATGATGACATATCTTACCACTGTAGAAACCCATGGTGATCATATTCAAAAGGGTAGCCAAGTTACCATGATTATGGACACTCTTTGAAGGGTTTCCTGTCGTTTAAAAGCAACTATTTTATGAACAAGTTTACTTTTACTTTGACCCAGCTGCTTAATGAGCTCACCCACTACGAGTCAATGTTTGTGGATCCTCGTAAGCCTAGTGTTGAGGAAAATATTGCAGAGTCTTCTAAACCTGTAAAGATGAAGAAGTATAGCATTGGGAAGGCTAAAGCTAAGCCCATGAAGAAGAAGAACAAGAAAGGCTTCAAGGATGTGAAACCCAAGGGAAAGTGTTTCCACTGCAACAAGAACAGGCATTGGAAAAGGAATGGTCTTAAATACCTTGCTGAGCTGAAGGAGAAAAAAGATACAGGTAAATATGATTTACTCGTTATCGAATCTTTAATAGTGGAGGATGAAAAATCTGGCTGGATTGTAGATTCTGGAGCCAGTAACTATGTTTGTTCTTCTTTGTAGCTACTTGACTCATGAGAGACCTTGCTGAATGTGACTACACCATGAGGGTCTGGACATGGGATGTCGTTTCAGCAAGAGCAGTGGCAGTTTCAAGTTTAAATATTACAAATAATAGTTATTTAAATTTGAATAATGTGTTATTCATTCCTGGTTTTCGCAGGAATTTGATTTATGTTTCTAAACTTTTCGATGATGGGTTTTCAGTTTCTTTTAATAGTAATTTGGTTATTACGGGTAAAAATGGATTAACCATATCCACATGAAACGCAGAAAAACACTTGTATGTGTTAAGACCGTTAACACATAAGTCACTGCTCAATGTTGAATTAATTGAGGTTGAGAAACCTAAAATTGAACGAAAAAAGATTTCTCATGATGACGCATATATGTGGCATCTTAGACTTTGTCATATCAACCTTGATCAGATAGATAGGTTGATAAAGAACGTAGCCATAAAACAGTTAAAAATCATAACTTTACCAGTCTGCGAATCCTGTTTATGAGGAAAAATGACCACTAGACCTTTTACTCGAAAAAAGTATAAAAGTCAGTCAACCAATTAAGCTTATACATTCAGACATTTGCAGATCGATGAATGTAAGAGCCCGAGGTGGTTATGAATAATTCGTCATATTTATTGATGATTATTCTAGATATGGGTATGTTTACCTAATGCAGCACAAATCATATACTTTTGAAAATTTTGAAGATTATCATGCTTAGTGTAGGATACAGAAATCAGCGATATTGTTCCAGGCTCGCGGCCTGATTGGGAGTACGGAGTAGCCCACGGGGAACTAAACCAAAGAAATAACATGGAGTCGCCACCTTGTGTGAACTGGGAAAATGATTTAAGGCCGCACTCACCCCTCGCAAGGGAAGACCTCAAACCGTTGGGTTGAGAATGGTCTCTTACTTATGCCACTTGAAATGAACGGATTTACATAATAATATAACCAAGTCTACGTACCCTAGGAAATGAATGTAAGCTGAATGAATAAAAAGAATTTCGTCTCCATGAATATGAAAATGCTAAAATGTACAAAAAAATATCGAAGAAGTGGCATGATAAAAAAAATAGTGTACAAACAACTGGAACTACGGCATCATGTGTTATTATACAACTCAAAGTTGAAGCTTTTCCCTGGCAAGCTGAAATCACGGTGGTCAGGTCAATTTATGATCACCCAAGTGTCACCATACGGCATAGTTGAGCTACGTGACCCCATCTACAATAACATATTCAAGGTCAACAACCAATGCGTCAAACACTATTAGGGAGAACCCATCGAGCATCAAAAAGAAAGTCTCACACTGGCCGATCTAGCCTACAATTTTAGGCAATCATATCTGGTTGAAGACGTTAAACTTAACTCTAGTAGGGAGGCAACCCATGCAATATGTATATATTGAAATATTATATGTTTAATTTTGTGTTATTTTTGTCGGAAAAGTCACAGACAGGATAGATGAAACTCTCGCAAAACTTCACAAACATTTCCCTTCTCTCCCCCAAAATTCTCTGATCAAAATCTACAAAGCGCACACCAAAAGAATGAGGCTTCTTATGATACATGGTATTGCTAGTGATAATTCGTTGGATGATTGAAGCACGAGTTCGCTTGGCAGGTAAGTCATGTGACTCTATCATTTCATATATGTCTGGTTTAGGAAAAACACCTATGATAAGAAACAAATAGCTAAATGATTAGGAGTTTGTTATAAATGTGCACGATGTACATGCAATACTCATTGTTGTTCTTTAGGAATGGTGTCTGAAAATCGCGAAGTTAAAATTAAATTCATTAGAGATGGCATAAGTAAGTAGTCTTTAGATGATATATCATTGACTCTTGAGACGCATCCCAATGGATATGTTCATCAAGCAATTCGCAATTTACATACACAATTCCAAAAAAAAAACAACATTACAGTCTCGGGAATCTGACTTTAAAAGACCATGTTTGCTAATTTATAAGAAAATTGGATTGGAAACCTATCCCTGACCCATAGAGGGCGTTCAAGCCGTTACTGGACGTAAAACCAGAGGAAGATGTGAGCCACAATCACAACTACATGTACATATTTATTGTTTTAATTTCCATTACTTGAAATAATTATTTTGATTTGCTTTTCTGTTTTGATTTCCTTTATTTTCGCAGACAATATCTAAACCTTTTGACTATCACGATTTATTATATTGTTCATCTAATAATTATCTTCGGCAGGTACTAGTGCAATTATTACTCACCTTTTTTCAGGATCTATGAATTCAGTTCGTCATTGCTCTCTTCGACACATCCATATAAGAGATAGATAAGAAATGGAAGCAACTTCAAGAAGACGAGTCATTAATATATGTGTGTTTTGTGGAACTTGCCCTGGAGCTAAATCATAATTTGTTGAGGCTGCAAAGGAATTGGACAGAGTTAATGCAGAAAGAAATATGCACTTAGTATATGGCGGGGGCAATCTTGGATTGATGGGATATGTTTCAAAGGCCGTACAATAAGGTGGCAGCCAAGTTTTGGGGATCATCCCAAAACCTTTGGCATACGGAAACCTTATCGGAAAATCAAACAGAGAATAATGCATTGTCTCATGCATGTTTGAAAAACTTTCTGAAATCATTTATCATGTTGATGCTTTTATTGCTTTACCAGGGTAGCTGGGCATGATAGAAGAAATATTCACAGTGATATCTTGGGCGAACTTAAACATTCACCAGAAACCCATTGGACTATTTAATGTTGATGGATTCTTCAATTTTCTCTTTGTATTTCTTGAAGATGCCAGAAGAAATGGGTTTCTTTCAAAAAAAGTAAAAGATATCTTCCTAACTGCAAAAACAACCAATAATTTAACTTACCAACTCCTGGCTTACGAACCAAAAATCGACCCTATTCTTTCCAAGTTGAACTGGTCTTATAACTATCGTGGTAAAAACGCAGAATAAATCTGGATCTTAATCAAGTTTTCTTCTAGTCATAGATGCAATTGTCAATTCCACACTAACCAGGTGATGTCTTCTAAACTATTCTTCTTCTTTTTCAGACAATGGGGACAATGTCTCAATTAGGTTTGGGGGAGGGGATAATTGACTAGTTTGTCTCTATTTTTCTTTGTTTTTATTATGTTGTTTTTGCTTTATTGTTGTTTTGTTGTTACTTTGTGTGAAAAAAATGTGTGTTTTTTTTTTTGATATTTATGTTCTAAACTTCACAAAAACTAACAACATATAACCAGGTGCACTTGTTGTTTTGAGATAGTCGAGTAAGGAGTTTCTGCTTCTGAGACGTATCTCAGTTTAATTCATAACAAGTTATTTTTGTTTATTTCCTTTTAAATTATTTAAATTCGTGAGTCTCCATAATATTGATTAAATTTGATCTTCATAGGCTCATTTAATAGGTGTTATCAACATACATAATAACATATGAACATGGACTGTTAGTGATAATTTTGTAATATTTAGTTCTCTATTTTATTTGAAGTATCACTTAAAAGCAATGGAATTTAAAAAAAAATGTGTATGTAAATAATTAACCATGCTCTTACTTAGTAACTGGACATCTTGCCTCATTAAGTAGTGATTGTTCACTTGAAACGGTAGAGCATGAGTTAATAATGATTAAGTTTCTACTTAGTAACCGGACATCTTGCCTCAATAAGCATTGATTATTCGCGTCAAATGGTAGAGCTTTTAACATCTGAGATTCGAGCAATTAAGTCCGTAGGGGTGTCTTAACACCTAGTGCCCTAAGGCCAACTGGTTTGGGAGTGATTGGCTCAAAGCTCGCTACAAGGATTAAAAATGTGATGTAAAATAAAATTGTACATATAAATAAATTTTCCATTACTAAAACTGTGTGAATTCTGATATAACTTTAGGGCAAAAATATTATATTCTTTTCAACTACACTTATGAATATTGTGGGCACAATGAATTGATTAATACCTTGTTGGTTGTGTATATGGAGAATTGTGAAAATTGTTGGGTTCCTAGAACATGCCAAGGATCTTCTAAGTAGAAATATATGTGAATAATTCAAGAAGTTGCAAAAAAACTTACATTGATCGGTTTCGTAGGATGTTGGAAGTTTAAAACTATTGAATCCTTTTGTATGAATGTTGACCTCCAAGCTTCCAAAGTGTGTTCCAAACTCTTGGGATTAGTTTCCCTAACACCTTGATTGACTCATTTTTGTGGTAGCAATGAAGAAATTTTGAAACAAAATTTCTAAGGGAGGAAGAGGAAGTATTCGGCAATTAGAGGGGGGAGAGAGAGAAGTGTTTTTTTTGTTTTGTGTATTTTTGATTTTCTAAAAATCAATACCATTTACCAAATCCAATTTTAGGTATATGTCTTTCAAAAAATCACAAAGTATGTTGGACTTTAGGTTGAGTAAAAAACAAGCAAGCTTAGATATACACTCAATCATCAACTACTTCCATCACTAGTCAAACTACTGATGTAAGTCAAGTGGGTCGCACCACTTATAAATTCCGAATTTAAGTCGAGCAATCCAACACGCAACTTCGCTCGGGCTCGGGTTCGTTTAATTCCGAATAAACGATTTTTTCGTTGCGAGATAATTAAATATTAAAGTGTCTTACGAATTAATTCTAAATTAATTCGTTTGCCCGAATTAAAATCTAGTTTCAATTAATATATCGAACATATTATTTAATCGATTAATTCCAAATTAATCGTTCTCTCTCTCCTAATCTAATTTTATCCCAGATAAATTCTTGCCGTAATTAATCCAAGATTAATTTTCTCTCCATTATAATTATTCCCAGATTAAATCTGCTCGAGTCAAACGTCATCGGTGAATCTTTGGGAAGCGACTCATGACATTCCTGGATATGTTGCCAGTAAATTCGGTCGTCGGACTATCCGTACACGTACGTACCCGGTACCACGTTCTTACCGATTTACAAGACATGGTTGGCTTCTAGCAAAGCACCGTGCCTACCCAATTCTCTAGAAATATTCTTCTAAGGAATACATAATCTATATCAAGTGTAGTATACCAAGTATTGCGTATTGCGATCCAGTATCATATGTCACTGTAGGCACTGCATTTTTGCATATAAGTCCCGATGATGATCCTCATGCGAAGGCACTACCTTTTAAGTTACATAAGTCGCGGGAAACGGATGTCGGAAGGAAAAATTCAGAAATCAATACCTCGTTGGATTTAATTTGTTTGCTTAGCCTCGGGTTTGCTCGTTGAACCTCTGTTTTAACTGTTAGCCTTGGCCCAAAACCCCCATAAACCCTAAACATGACACCCTAGACTCTCCTCTCTCACGCTTATCCTCTTAACCTCTCCCTCCACTCTCAGCATTCATAAAAAAATACACACAACCACACCAAATAAACCCTATACACTCTCGGCACTTCACAACAAAGCACACAACTCCTTCACGTCTCTCTCTCCCACTCATCACACGCACTCCTGAACCTAGACACCTCACACACACACTAACCATGCACAAGAAACCTAGACACCTCATGCACACACTAGCCATGCACAAGAAGCCAAAACAAGCCTAGCCACCTCACATCCCACTTTCAACAAAACCATTTAATAGCCTCCACCAACAGCCCCCCAATTAAATGACCTTTCTACTAAGTCAAATACAACACATCAACCCTCCACCAAACAACAAAGTAATTTAATAGCCTCCCCATCAATGCAATCCACCAACAACCTCAACCCTCTCCTATAAGAAGCACAAACCCAAACATTTTTCCCCTAGCATTCACGCCCAAATACTCCAAGAATTCCCTCATTGCCGAGAACAAGCCCTAAATTCCCCTCCCTTCATGCCACAACCTCAAGCCTAAAGACCCCCTCACACAGCCCTCAACTTCAACGCACCAAACCCCCCTTCACGCCACAACCTCACGCCCAAAAACACCCTTACACAACCCTCAACTTCAACGCACCAAACGGCCCCATCATGCCAAAACCTCATGCAAAACAAATCCCTCCTCACACAGCCCATGTACTGCCTTCAAACATCCCATGTACTGCCTTCAAACAGCCACGTTAACTACCTTCAAACAGCCCATGTACTTCCTTCAAACTATCTTCAACACAGCCCCTTTCACACGCACCAAACAGTCCTAAAAACTGCCTCCGTATTCACCGAAAACACCCCTGAAGACTGCCTTCATATTCACCGCAAATCATCCCCATAAAATGTAGGACAATTATGACCCAAAGCATCACTATTTGTACATAACATTGTGTTGTTGTAACAAATTAACTATGTGACAAAGGCAATTGCTCTTTTATCATTTGTAATTAGTTTACCCGGATATATAAATGATAAAAGTCCATATGATTAGTTTCGAATTGATAAGATATGAGACAGTATCAATCCATAAAGGTTTAATCATTAAAACATCCATAGTCGGAGTATTATCGAGATTGGTCATCGATAATGCGGAATAGACTAGTATTGCACTTGTGCGTGTTATGGGAGTATAATGGCATAGTTCTCATATATTTGGGTATTGGATACTCATGCAAGTGTAATAGTAGGTTGTGTTTACCAATGGTATGGAAACAGCTTCGCTCTGGATAGACCCCTCGGAATCCCATTGGTAGTATGACTGTGTGCCTATTGGAGTCCAAATCAGGGTAGGTGTATTTGGTCTTAACCTCAGACTTGCACCGCTAATACTTGCGACAATCAATATACTTTGGTTTTGGTCATCCAGTCATAGTGGAGATGATGATCACGTAGGATACGGAAATGGTGCTCTTATATGCTGCAGCTATTCGGGATATTATGACTAGGTCATGTTTATCCGATTATAGAGACTAGTTACCAGAGATCTGACATGTGCTTCATACGGGGCAGACACAATTCCAGCCTCAGGCCTAGCACGTGACATCTTATATTGGATCGCAATACGCAATACTACGTATACTACGCCTGATATAGATTACATATTCCTTTAAGAATATTTCTGGAGAATTGGGTAGGCACGATGCTTTGCTAGAAGCCAACCATGTCTTGTAAATCGGTAAAAATATAGTACTAGGTACGTACGTGTTCAGATAGTCCGACGACCGGATTTACTGCCAACATATCCGGGGATCTCATAGGTCGCTTCCCGAAGATTCACCGATGATGTATGACTCGTACATTATTAATCTGTGATTAATTAGTAGAGAGAGAAAATTAATCTAGTATTAATTACAGAGATATTTTATTTAGGATAAAATATTATTTAAAGAGAGAGAACGATTAATTTGGAATTAATCGATAAAATAATATATTCGATATATTAAACGAAATTGGATTTCGACGCGGAATTAAAATTGGATTTTATTTCAGGCAAACGAGTTATTTTAGAATTAATTCGCTAGTGACGTGAATAGTAATTTTGCTAGGCATAATTATTTAATTAAATTTGATTTAATTACATCGCAACGGATAATTCGTTAATTTAGAATTAGCAAACCCGAGCCCGGGAGTGTTTGTGGGCCCACTCATATTTCGAATCAAGTGCGGCCCACAAGTCTCATCATACGTCACATCACTCGTCACTTTAGTGATGGATGTCAGGTCACCTTTTAGTGATTGACAACCAGTCACTATTCATGAGTGATGTGAGTGGTTAAATGCTTTAATGCTTGTACCATTTTTGGAAAGTGTAATTGGTATTTGATTTTTTGAAAATTAAAAACAAAATACACTTGACAACTTCATCTCTTTCTCCTTTCAAAACTCTCGGCCTAGGGCCAAAATTCTCTCAATTTTTCCTTCAATGCCGTGAGCAAGGAGAAGCTTAAAGGAAATTTTGTGGCAAAATTTCCAAGTGCTAGCACAATAAAGAGTCATCCAAATGTGATAGGGAAACAAATCCTTGAGCATGGAATCACCATTTACAAAGCTTGGAGCTTGCAGCACACATGGAGGGCTTGACCGAATTCCATGGAGCACAAATAGGGCTTGGCCGAGTGCTTCAATGGAGGAGCAAAAGTTTTGTGTTCATCGCATCGCAAATCCGTTCATTGTAAGTATGATTCCGCCATACCTCTTTATTGTATTCACTTATTTTCATTGCTTGAATAATGATAACATAGTGTTATGCATGATCAATTTGATGAAAATTGAATTGGATAATTTTTTCCCCAAAATTTGGCTTGCCCAAATGTCATTGGTGCCCTAAATGTCATGGTGATTTTGTTTTTTTAATCATTGGATGAGTTTGAAAGACTTGGGAAATGTTGATTTAGGATTTAATTTGATTGAAATCGAAATCGGACAAAAACCCTAAATTGCCGTGACCAAAAGCATGGAAAATGAATTGATTTTTGATTCAATAATGTTGGACATGTGTTGATGATGATTAGCATAATTAATTATGTAAATTGGTATTTTGGAAATGTTAATTTGGTTAATTAATTATGGCTATACACTTAGATTAATTTAATTGTGAAATTTGGAATTTTGTAATTTAATTAATTGGGCTAAATTTGGAATTGGGCTTATAAAGTTTTATTTGGGCTTAATGGGCTTGGTTGGGCCAAATATGGTTTAGGTTAATTGGTTAGATCCAATAGGGCCCAAAACCATATCCATAAAGTCCAAATATAATTAAATAGGCCTTTAAAATTTTAATTGGGCCTAATGGGGCTAAATTGATTTTGGCAAATAAGGGTGATTCCTTAATTGGGCTTTGGTATTTGGTTTTGACCCATATTGACCAAAGTCCATGCCTTATAAATTAATTGAAAGCCCATTGGACTTTAATTAAATTGACATTAGATGTTAATTGGGCTTTGAGACCCGTTAAGATTAGATTTAGAATCTAAGTCGTAAAGGCACATTAATAAAGTGTAATTATTTAATTTGAAATTAAATATAGAATTAGAATTAAATACAAATTTGATTGGAATTAATGTTGTAGTTTAATATAATTCGAGAATTCATACTTTGAGTACTTATTCTTAAAACGAGTTGGACTCGCGCAAAATCAAATCGTTGTTTAAACATTGGATGGTCATTAATTTTCAGATTAATTAATTAGATTATATTGATTGATAACATGCTTTGTGTGAATACATGGATGTGATGTATGAATAATGTATATCGGATGGATATTAGATGGGTGAGGGTAATTTTGGAAATTATTGTAATAAATTTAGAATTTATTAATTTGACCTGCGTGTCCAGCCTATTACCTCTTGACTCTTTGTATTTCTCTTCTCACCTAATCCCCTCAATGTAAATGAGGTTTCTTTAGAAGTGTTATGTAATCGGGTAGAAGTAACATTTGTACTAGCGAGAGAGATGAAATGGAGAGATTTGTTCTAGGAACAAGTTGTTTTAAATATTCATCTGCATATCATTATTAATTTATTTACACGCCAGATTATGTTTTTAGAATGCATGTTTAAGGGTGTATGATGAGACCTTAAAAAATATAATTAATTGGTTGCCAATTACACGAAAAACCCTCAACATATATTAACGGTTTTCCTTTCATTGAATTATTCATTCTCAAGATCCAAGACTGGCACTGGTTTGTTGGCCAAAGTCAAGGCCTTTGTCCATCGCGGATGTGTTTGAATCATGAAGGCTTTGTTCCATATCACATGTCTTGTCGAAGTTGTGATTTGTTGGCCAAAGTCAAGATCACTTCTTGTCCATCGACATCGATTACGAAGCTTTCCAAAGTCAATGGGTTCCGCTTAACTGGAATCATTAAGTTTGTTATGCCAAAGCCAAGGCTTAATTGATTCAGAGGAAAAAGGTTAGGCAATATATTGGATATATTGGCATATATTAGATATATGTTTCGGACTTGGATGTCCACCTACTGGATCTAGGAATTGGATGAGATCCAATTGATCTTAGAGATCTACCTAGTTAAATATCATACAGCTTGTTGGCCAAAGTCAAGGTTGTGTGTTATTTAACGAGATCCTAGCCCACTGGGAAACAAGGTTTCCCAAGTACTCAACAGAGGGTTAGAGGCTCGCCGAAAAATAATAGGAGGTAAGTATTAATTTGCAATTTTGTTTAGATACTTTCCAATACGCGCTCATTTCAATTTTTCGTCATTACTCATATAAATATTAGTTGGACTAATATCATTGTTTTAATTTAACAGTTACACTGTATTCAAACTATTTCAAATAATAGTTGATTATATAATTGGATTATAGTAATCAATATATTTGAATTTAAATAATAAATAGTACCGAAATCGTTGATTGGATAGTTGGACTATAGAAATCAAGATAAATGAAAGATTAGCGTTTAAAACATAAACCTGGGTAAAAATGTCTTTAAACGGCTTTAATTTTCAAATTGGGAATAAACCCTCAGGATAGTCCTGGGAACTAAGAAGTTATTCTATTTGATAGAACAACCTCTTGGGCCTAAGCCCGGAGTTGAGCAAATAGTAGAACATGATCTTTGGAAGATTCATGTGATGATAACTTTAGTGCTCAATCCATTATGCTTACCGCAATGACACTTTAATTCCGTCATCAAAATTAAGGATTAGATCCTTGTACATTGATGATGAAATTAAAGATATTCATAGATCTATTGTAAGATCTTAAAAGTACGAAATTCATAAGAAGCTTTTTAGCTCGTGAATGTCAGAGGGTACATCTGTCGAGCACTAGGTGTCGCAGATGATTGTTGACATCGATCAGCTAGGTTAACTGGGCATTACCTACGTGGCTGAGACTACCAATGATAATTCGCTACCGATGTGAATAGTAATTTTGCTAGGCATAATTATTTAATTAAATTTGATTTAATTACGTCGCAATGGAAAATTCGTTAATTCGGAATTAGCGAAACTGAGCCCGGGAGTGTTTGCGGGCCCACTCGTATTTCGAATCAAGTGCGGACCACAAGTCACATCCTGCGTCACATCACCTGTCACTTTAGTGATGGATGTCAAGTCACCTTTTAGTGATTGACAACCAGTCACTATTCATGAGTGATGTGAGTGGTTGAAGGCTTTAATGCTTGTACCATTTTTGGAAAGTGTAATTGGTATTTGATTTTTTGAAAATTAAAAACACAATACACTTGACAACTTCATCTCTTTCTCCTCTCAAAACTCTCGGCCTATGGCCAAAATTCTCTAAATTTTTCGTCATTACTCGTATAAATATTAGTTGGACTAATATCATTATTTTAATTTAACAGTTTGACTCTATTCAAACTATTTCAAATAATAGTTGATTATATAATTGGATTATAGTAATCAATATATTTAAATTTAAATAATAAATAGTACCGAAATCGTTGTTGGATAGTTGGACTATAGCAATCAAGATAAATGAAAGATTATCGTTTAAAACATAAACCTGGGTAAAAATGTCTTTAAACGACTTTAATTTTCAAATTGGGAATAAAACCTCAGGATAGTCCTGAGAACTAAGAAGTTATTCTATTTGATAGAACAACCTCTTGGGCCTAAGCCCGGAGTTGAGCAAATAGTAGAACATGATCTTTGGAAGATTCATGTGATGATAACTTTAATGCTCAATCCATTATGCTTACCACAATGACACTTTAATTCCATCATCAACATTAAGGATTAGATCCTACCGCGAGCACTAGGTGTCGCAGATGATTGCTGACATCGATCAGCTAGGTTAGCTGGGTATTACCTACGTGGCTGAGACTACCAAAGATTTGATCTTATAGTCTATACCCAAAAGCTGGGGTAGGTTTATTGTGAATCAAGAGTAAACTCTTGGAGAGTTGATGGCTATGTTCTAGGAGGCAGAGCCAGAGCTTCTAAAATGGGTAAAAGGCAAAATCATCAAAGTCTTCTAGGAAGACAAAGGACATATCCCAAAATGTCTGCCTAAACTGGGGCAAACAGGGTCACTGAAAGCGTGACTGCCGTATGCACAAGGCAGACATGAAGGAATTGAAGAGGGGCAAGGCTCCGGCTTCAAGTTTGTTTGTCATAAACTTGTTCACTACTAGTTTCAAAATTGGATTTTGATACTAAGTGTTGTACATAAGATATGTATTGATGTGCGGAATCTGCTGTAAGAAGGATACTGAATTCAGTTGAGATTTATATGCGAGTCAAAAACGGGACGAGAGTTGCTATTTTAACCGTAGAAACCTAAGTTTAGGAACTAACCTTTGAGAGTGTACTTAAATTAGGAAACTGTTCAAATGTAACTAGTTTGACTAGAAACATTATCTCTATATCAGAGTATAATCTGTTGCAGATATACCTTTATATTCTAGAACACTAAAGTATTTTATTTTATAAAGATGATATTGAGATAAACACATTAGATGTGAATAACAATAATTATATTTTGGATATAAATAAATCTCAAACGTATAACATGACAAACAAATAGCTTAAACTGATTTAATCAGATGAGACTTATTTGTGGCATTGTTGTCTGGGACACAATAAACAAGTCTCGTATATCCACACTTTTGAAGAATGGATACTAGGATGGATTTGATCATATTCAAATAATGTCTACGAATCTAGTTTATTAGGCAAAGTGCCTAAAACACCTTTTACTTGGTAAAAGTGTAAATGCCACCGATCTGGTAGCCCTTATTCATAGTGACGTAAGTGGGCCCATATCTAGCTAGGCTAGAGGTGGATATGAATACTTTGTAACCTTTACGGATGTAAAATCGCGTTATGGTTATGTGTTTCTTTTAAAACACGAATCGAAAACTTTTGATAGATTCAAAGATTTTCGACACGAAGTTGACAGACAGATCGGCTGAAGTATAAAACCGTCACGATTATACCATGGTGGAAAATACTTAAGCAATAAGTTTCTCGAATACCTGAAAGAGTATTGTATTCTTTCATAATGGACTCCTCCCGGAACACCTTTATTTGACGGTGTGTCCGAACAGAGAAACCGAATTTTATTGGACCTGATAAGGTTAATCATGAGTCGCTCTGAGCTACCATTTTCCTTCTAGGGATATGCATTAAAAAGTGCAAAAGTTATTTTGAATAAGGTTCGATAAAAATCTGTTAGACAGATTTCATATTAGATATGAACAGGAAATAAACTGGGTTTTCTCATTCCTGAAGATTTGGGAATGCTAGGCATATGTTTGGATGATACCAAACTAGAACCTAAATCGGATAAGTGCCTATTTGTAGGTTATCATAGGGAAACCAAAGTATAGTACTTATACAACTCACAAGAGAACAATGTAATTGTTGCTCGCCATTCGGTTTTCCTCAGAGGAATACCTATATGTAGTGGTAAGTGGGAGGAAAGTAAAACTCGATGAAAATTGGAGTAATACTATTCAAGGCACTGATTCCTTAATGGAACACAAACAGTTCATCAAGGATGAAATTGTACCACAATCATCGAAAACACAAGAACAACGTAAGTCGGAGAGAGTCAGAAAACAACCTGGGAGGTATGGGTTTCTGATCTCACCTCAAGTAGATGTCAATCTTATTGAGGAATACGAACTGGCTACGTATGAGGAAGTGATACAAGGTATCGACTCCCTATTATGGCAAAGTGCCATGAAGTCCGAAATGGATTCCATGTATACCAACCAAGTTTGGACACTGGTTGATGTACCAGAAGGCATTGTGCCTATTGGTACTATATAAGTCTTCAAGGAAGACATACATGGATGGAAACATATCACCGTACAAAGCTAGGCTTGTATCGAAAAGGTATCGTTATCAATATTGTGTCGATTACGATGAAACCTTTTACTCGTTGCCATGGTTAAATCCATTTGGATAATGCTTGCTAATGCTGCATGTTTCATTTATGAAATATGGCAGTTGAACGTCAAAATTGCTTTCCTTAAATGGAAACCTGTTGGACATTATGACCCATAGCGTCACTATTTGCACAGATCATTGTGTTGTTGTAGCAAATTAACTATGTGACAAAGAAATTGCACTCTCATCATTTGTGATTAGATCACCATAGATATATAAATGAAGAGAGGTCCCTATGATTAGTTCCTGGATTGAGATGATATGAGACAGTATCAGTCCACGAAGGATTAATCATTAAATATCCCTAGCCGTAGTATTATCGAGACTGGACATCGATAATGCGGAATAGGCTAGTATTGCACTTGTGCGCGTTTGTGAGGGCACAACGGCATAGTTCTCATATATATAAGTATTGGATACTTATGCAAGTGCGATAGGAGGTCGTGTTTCACCGATGGTACGGGAAACAGCTTCGCTCTGGATAGACCCCTCGGAATCCCATTGGTATTATGACTATGTGTCTATGGGAGGCCGAAATCAAGGTAGGTGTGTATAGTCTTAACCTGAGACTTACATCGCTAATACTTACGATAATCGATAGACTTTGGTCTTGGTGGTAGGGGACTTTAAACGGGTTCTGAGTACACCACTTCTGGGTTTATCAGAGAGTCGTAGAGTATTGGGTGTGATGTCAAGACGGAAGTGTCACTTCAGTCATATTGGAGTTGATGTCACGCAGGATACGGTACTAGTGCTCTTGAGTGTTGCGCAACCAATCGGGATATTGTGACCAGGTCATGTATATCCGATTATAGAGACTATGTTACCAGACATCCGATATGTGCTTCGGACGGGTAGAGACACTTATCCAGCCCCAGCCCTAGCACGTGATTATCCGATACTGGGCCAATATACACAATACTACGGTATACTACGCTTGATACAGATCTATATATTCCTGTAAGAATATTTCTGGAGAATTGGGTAGGCATGGCGCTTTGCTAGAAGCCAACCTTGTCTTGTAAATCGATATAAACGTAGTACGAGGTACTTACGTGTTCGGATAGTCCGACGATCGTATTTACTGCCAACATATCCGGAGATCTCATGGGTCGCTTCCTGAAGATTCACCGATGATGTATGACTCGCACTTTGATTAATCTGGGATTAATTAGAAGAGAGAGATAGAATTAATCTGGGATTAATTCGATGAGAGAGAGAATTAATCTGGGATTAATTGCGGAGATATTTTATCTGGGATAAAATATTAATTAAGAGAGAGAACGATTAATTTGGAATTAATCGATAAATTAATATATTCGATATATTAATCGAAATTGGATTTCGACGCGGAATTAAAATTAGATTTTAATTCGGGCGAACGAATTAATTTAGAATTAATTCGTTAGCGACGTGAATAGTGAATTCGCTAGGCGTAATCACTTAATTACGACGCGACGGAAAATTCGTTAATTTGGAATTAGCGATCCCGAGCCCGAGAGTGATTGCGAGCGCATTCGCATTTCGAATTCGAGCGCGGCACGCGAGTCACATCAAGCGTCAAATCGTTTGTCACATCATGCGTCAAATCAATTGTCACTTTGAGTGATGTGATATGACATGTTGTCACTTTATTAAAGTGACATGATGTGAATATAGAAAGGTGATTGTTTGAAAGTTGATAGGACTTTTGTATATATATTTTATTCATTTACTTGGTAAATGGAATAAAGATATATGTATATAAAAATCATTCTCTCTCTTGGACCATAAGAAGTAGTACACGGTTTTTGGTCAAATTTTTGGTTATACACGTGACCCTCTCTCTTGGTTTTCGGCATTCACGTTTTTACACAAAAATGGAGCCAAAACTCTTCATCTTTCTCTTCTCCCTTACACACGGCTTTGAGCCAAAATTGTTCTTCTCCATTTTGGTCACTGCCGACGCAAAAGAGAAGCAATTGGGAGATGTTTTTGTTGCAAAACAGAAGTGCTAGCACACCTTGAGTTGTATATAGGTGATAGGGAAACGAAATCTTTGAGCATGGAAGCTTGAAGCTTGGAGCTTTAATGGAGTTCATGCATGGCCGAACATGGAGGAAGCCGAACCAGTCCAAATCGCACAGCCCACTGCCTGGAGAGCCATTGCCGTGACTTGGAGGGAGCAAATATCGCACCTTGTTCTTCAAACATCAAAACCGAAATTCAATGTGAGTTGATTCCGCCACCTCCTTTGATGTGTTCATATGTGATTTTTATGCATGTTTGTGATCTTGTGGACTTGATTAAACTCCAACATTGGTATCTAGAGCCATTGATGCATGAAATCCGAAATTAGGGTTCTTGGCAAATTTGGGGCTTTTTGATTTTGGCTTGATTCTGACAAATTGATTGTGTAAGAATGCTTATATATGATCTAATTTGAGATATATGTAATCAATTTGACAAAAAAAAATCATTGGATTGATTTTCCCCAATTTGCAAATTTTGGTCAAAACTTTAATTTGGGTAAACTCGATTTAGGCATGATTTGGTTGAATTGTTTGATGCATTATGCTTGAATGAGGTTGAATTGAAGTTGTGCATGATCAATTTCAAGAAAATTGGATTAGATCAATTTTCCCCAATTCTTAAGGTTGAATTGAAACTTGAAATTGGGCAAAATGTGTTTAAGCATGTTTTAATTGAATTGGATGTTTAAGTATGCTTAGAACATGTTTAATTGAGATTGTGTGTGATCAATTTCATGAAATTGGATTGGATTCAATTTTCCCCAAATTGGAGGCTTGGCCGAAAATTGGAAGAACCTAATGTCTTGGTAATTTTGTTTTGTTTGATCATTGGATGACTTAAAACAATTGGTTAATGTTGTTTTGAAGTTCAATTGGATTGAATTTTGATTTGGAACATTTTTCCCTTTTAAAGTGGCTTGGCCGAATTGTTTGGAACATGAAATTCTTTGTGATTTTGTTGTTTTAATTCATTGGATGAATTGAATTGATTTGGGAAATTATGATTGTGGACTCAATTGGATTGAAACCGAATCGAATTGAAAAAACCCCTAATTGCCGAGACTTGAAAGCATGTTAATTGGGTTTGATTTTAATTGAATTGTGTTGGACACTATTGGTTGTTAAAGTGCATGATTAATTAGGCTAATTGATATTTTAGAAATGTTAATTGGGTAATTGATTGTGTATTACATTAGGTTAATAATTGTGACAATTGGAATTTTATAAGTTAATTAATTTGGGCTTGATTTTGGAAATTGGGCTTGTGGGTTGTAATTGGGCTTTTGGGCTTTGTTGTAACAAAGTTGGGTTTAGGCAAAATTGGTTGGATCCAATTAGGCCCCAAAACCGAATCCAAAAGGTCCAATTATGATTTAATGGACCTTAATTATTTAATTGGGCCTAATGGGCCAAAATTAATTTAAAGGCTTATGGGGTAACTCCCGGATTGGATTTTGTTGTTCGGTTGACCCGAGTTGACCAAAAGTCCACGCCATATAGAAATTAATTAAAAGCCCATTGGACTTTAATTAAATAAAACATTAGATGTTAAATCGGGCTTTGAGACCCGTTGCGATAAATTTGGAATTTAAGTCGTAAAGGTTCGTTAATAAAAGTGTAATATTTAATTTGGAATTAAATAATGAATTAGAATTAAATACGTATTAAATTGGATTTAATTATGTTATTTAATTTAATTCGTAGAAATTGTACTTTGAGTACGTGTTTGCAATACGAGTTTGACTCGAACAAAAATCAAATCTTTGTTTGAACATTGGATGATCACTATAATCAAGATTAATTAATTTGATTGATTGATTGATAACATGCTTGTATGAATACATGGTTGTGATGTTTGAATAATGTATATCGGATGGGTATTAGTCGGGTTGGGCGATTTTGGAAATTGTAATAAATTTGATTTATTAAATTGGACCTGCGTGTCCAGCCTTATCTCCTATTTCTTTGTATTCTCTTCTCACCTATTCCCCTCCATGTAAAGAGGTTTCTTAGAAGTGTAGTGTAACGGGTAGAAGTAATACAAGTGCTAGCGGGAGAGAGAAAGTGAGAGATTTGATCTAGGATCAATGTAAAATATCCATCCGCATATCATTATTATTTTATTTCATACTCGCTTTATTATGTGTTTAGAATGCATGCTTAAGGTGTATGATGATGAGACCTTAACAAAGATAATTAAATTGGTAGCCAATTTGCACGCGAAAAACCCTCATTTTATATTAAGCAAAAATCCTTCCATTGAATGATTCTTGTTCAAGATCCGAAGTTGGCATTGGTTTTTATTGACCAAAGTCAAGACCTTTGTCAATCAAGGATGTACTTGAATCATGAGAGTTTTGTGCATATCGGTGTCTTGTCCAATCGTGATTTTTACTGGCCAAAGTCAGGTCACTTTTTGTCCAATGACATTGATTACAAAACTTTCCTCGTCAATTGGGTCCAGCTTAACTTGGAATCATAGGTTTGTTTTGGCCAAAGCCAAGGCCTAGATGATTCAGAGGATAGGGTTAGGAAAATGTATTGGTTACATTGACATTATACATATGTTTCGGACTTGGATGTCCACCTAACCGGATCTAGGAATTGGATGAGATCCAATTGATCATAGAGATCTACCTAAGTTAAATAGCATACAGCTTTTATTGGCCAAAGTCAAGGTTGGTGTGTGTGTTATTTAACGGGATCCTAGCCCACTAGGAAACGCGGTTTCCCGAGTACTCCACAGAGGGTTAGAGGCTCGCGAAAATAGTGGGAGGCAAGTATTGAATTTGCAACATTCGTTCGAATACTCGCTAAACACGCTCATTTTATTATTCGTCATATTAATCAAAAGTATTAGTTGGACTAATATTTTATGTTGTTTTTGTTGATTTCTATTATATGTCCCAAACAAAGATTAAGCATGTGAAATACTATAAAGAATATATATAAAAACATGAAGTATGGCGGAATCATACTTACAATGCTTGTGATGAAGAAGATGATCAAATGGTAGAAGCTCAAGTGATGGAAGGTTCGGCCAAGAGGAGGAAGAAGACTCCAAGCTCCAAGCTCTTGTATTCCAAGCTCTTTGATGGTTTCCTATCACCTCTTTTGATCCCTTGCTTGTGCTAGCAAAAATGGAGAAATGGAAGATCAAATCTTCCTTGCCCTTGTCAATGGAGTTCTCGGCATTTGAGAGAGAGAGAGAGAATTTTGGTGTAAAGTCTTGAATTATTAATTTTTGTCTAACAAAAATCAATTTATATTTATGTTATAATTTATTAATTAATAATAAATCTATGACATAAGCCATGCAATGGCTTAGAGTGTCAAACACTCAAACTCCATGCAAAGCCTTTGAGTGATGAAATGCACACTATCACCATGCAATGCCTTAGAGTGTTTTGTACACTATTAACATGCAATGCCATATCAATGACAAGTGTCATGTGGGCCCCACACGTTTCCCAATGAAAGTGGGCCCACGTCCACTCACGCGTTCGGGTTCGATATTTCCGAATACCGAGCTAGCGTCGCGACGTTAATTAAATCGGATTTAAATAAATAATCGCTCCTAGCGAAATTATTATTTACGTCGCTTACGAATTAATTCTAAATTAACTCGTATGCCCGAATTAAAATCTAATTTTAATTTCGCGTCGAAATCGAATTTCGATTATTATATCGAATATAATAATTATATCGATTAATTCCAAATTAATCGTTCTCTCTCTCTAAATAAGGCACTTTATCCGAGATAAAGTTCTCTGCAATTAATCCAAGATTAATTAAGTTCGAATCAAATATCATAGGTGAATCTTCAGGAAGCGACCCAAGAGATCTCCGGATATTTTGGCAGTAAATACGGTCGTCGGATAATCCGAACACGTACGTACCTCGTACTACGTCTTTACCGATTCACAAGACAAGGTTGGCTTCTAGCAAAGCGCCATGCCTACCCAATTCTCCAGAAATATTCTAATAGGAATATAAGATCTGTATCAGGCGTAGTATACCGTAGTATTGCGTACATCGATCCAGTATCGGATGATCACATGCTAGGCCTAGGGCTGGAGATGTGTCTGCCCCGTACGAAACATATATCGGACATCAAGCAACTAGTCTCTTTAAATCGGACAATCCTGACCTGGTCATATTGTCCCGACGGTGCAACCTTTTATAGAGTACTAGTTCTGTGCCCTGCATGATCATCACCTCCATATGTCTGAAGCGATACTTCCATCTTGACATCACACCAGTACACTACGCTTCTCGATAAACCCAGAAGAGGTGTACACAGAACCGGTTAAGGTCCCCAACCACCAAAACCAAAGTTTACCGATTGTCGCAAGTACTAGCGATGTAAGTCTCAGGTTAAGACCATATACACCTACCCTGATGCGGCCTCCCATAGACACATAGACATACTACCAATGGGATTCCGCGGGGTCTATCCAGAGCGAAGCTGTTTTCCGTACCATCGGTAAAACACAACCTCCTATCGCACTTGCATAAGTATCCAATACTTAAATATATGAGAACTATCGTTGTGCCCTCACAACGTGCACAAGCGCAATACTAGCCTATTCCGCATTATCGATGTCCAGTCTCGATAATACTACGGCTAGGGATATTTAATGATTAAACCTTTATGGATTGATACTGTCTCATATCATCTCAATCCAGTACTAATCATATGGACTTTTGCCATTTATATATCAAAGTAAATAAAATTACAAAACGGCAAAAGGCAATTTCATTATCACATAGTTAATTTTGTACAATAATACAATATCATTTACAAACAGTGACGCTATGGGACATAATGTCTAACAATCTCCCACTTGGCCTATAGCCAGTCACTCAAGCATCTAATACCCGAACTATGTATGTGTCGTTCAAAAACTTGCTGAATGACAGCCTTCGTCAGCGGGTCTGCAATGTTATCATCTGATGTGACCTTCTCGACTTTTACATCGCCACGATGTATGATCTCCCGAATCAGATGGTAACGTCGAAGAACATGCTTGGACCGTTGATGAGACCTTGGTTCCTTAGCCTGTGCTATGGCCCCGTTATTGTCACAATACAATGGAACGGGCTCTGCTGCTAACGGAACTACTCCTAATCCGATTAGGAACTTTCGGATCCAAACTGCCTCCTTTGCTGCTTCAGATGCAGCGATGTACTCCGCTTCTGTTGTTGAATCGGCAACAGTATCTTGCTTGGAAGATTTCCAGCTCACTGCTCCGTTATTCAAACAAAAATGTACCCGGATTGTGACCTGTAGTCATCCTTGTCGGTTTGGAAACTTGCATCGGTATACCCAGATACCGCAAGTTCTCCACCTCCATAAATTAAGAAAGCATCCTTAGTTCGTTTAAGATATTTAAGGATATTCTTAACTGCTATCCAGTGACCTTCACCTGGATCGGCCTGATAGCGACTACACATGCTCAAAGCATATGAGACATCAGGTCGTGTACATATCATGGCATACATGATCGATCCGACTACCGAGGCGAACGGTATCCGACTCATGTTGTCTCTCTCTTCCTGAGTCTTAGGACACATGTCCTTAGACAGAGAGGTACCACGTATCATTGGAACCAATCCCCTCTTGGATTGTTCCATGTTGAATCGCTTCAACACTTTATCAATGTATGTACTCTGGGAGAGTCCAAGCAGCTTTCTAGATCTATCCCGGTAGATCTTTATTCCAAGAATAAAGGCTGCTTCTCCCAGATCTTTCATGGAGAATTTTAATGAAAGCCAAGCTTCACCGACGTTAGCATGGGAATGTCATTGCCTATCAGCAATACGTCGTCGACATAAAGGACAATAAAAGTAAGTGCTCTCCCACTAACCTTCTTGTATACACAAGGGTCATCTGCGTTTTGCATGAAATCATATTCTTTATGATCTCATCAAAACGTTGATTCCATGACCGTGATGCTTGCTTCAATCCATAAATGGATCGATTTAACTTACAAACCTTGTTCGTAGTCTTGGCACGATAAAACCGTCAGGCTGTTGCATATAAACATCCTCCAAAAGGTTTCCGTTAAGGAAAGCGGTTTTAACGTCCATCTGCCATATCTCGAAGTCGAATATGCAGCTATTGCAAGCATTATCCGAATGGATTTAATCATGGCAACGGGTGAGAAGGTCTCGTCATAATCAATACCGTATTGTTGTTGACGATACCCCTTCGCTACAAGCCTAGCTTTGTACGTTTGTACGTTGCCATCCATGTCGGTCTTCTTCTTGAAGATCCATCTGCATCCAATAGGCTTTACGCCTTCTGGTGCATCAACCAGTGTCCAAACTTGGTTGGCGTACATGGAATCCATCTCGGACTTCATGGCTTCTTGCCATAAAGCGGAATCGATATTTCGTATCGCTTCCTCATACGTAGCCGGCTCATTATCCTCAATCAGATTAATATCTACATGAGGTGAGATCAGGAACCCATACCTCTCAGGTACTGTTCTGACTCTCTCCGACCTACGCGGTCCTTGTGTATGTGAAGTTTGTGGTACAGACTCATCCTGGACGGTCTGTTCTTGTTCCGTCGTTGATTCATTGCCAGGAACAGTATCACTACGATCTTCATCGAGTTCTACTTTCCTCCCACTTACCACTGCATTTATAAAATCCTTCTCAAGGAAAAATGCTTGTAGAGCAACAAATACTTTGTTCTCTTGTGGGTGATAGAAGTAATATCCTTTGGTTTCCCTAGGATATCCTACAAAAAGGCATTTATCAGTTTTGGGTTCAAGTTTGGTACTTTCCAAACGTTTAACATGTGCCCAGCATCCCCAAATCTTCAGGAAAGAGAAACTTGGTTTCCTTCCTGTCCATATCTCATATGGAGTCTGTTCAACAGACTTCGACGGTACTTTATTCAAAATAAGTATAGCACTATTAATGCGTATCCCCAGAAGGATATTGGTAGCTCAGTGCGACTCATCATTGACCTTACCATGTCCAACAAGGTGCGGTTTCTCCGTTCGGACACACCATTTAATTGCGGTGTTCCAGGAGGAGTCCACTGTGAAAGAATACCATATTCTTTCAAGTAATCTTGAAACTCATAACTCAAGTATTCGCCACCACGGTCTGACCGTAATGTCTTAATACTCTTCCCTGTTTGTTTCTCCACTTCGTGTCGAAACTCTTTGAATTTCTCAAAAGTTTCCGACTTGTGTCTCATAAGATACACATAACCGTAACGAGATGCATCATCTGTAAAGGTTACGAAGTAGTGAAATCCACCTCTAGCCTGGCTAGACATGGGCCCGCATACGTCAGTATGAACGAGAGCTAACAGTTCTGTGGTACGTTCACCTTTACCGCTAAAAGGTGATTTAGGCATTTTGCCTAAAAGACAAGATTCGCAGACGTCATATGAATTGAGATCAAATTCGTCCAAGTACCCACTCTTCGAAAGTGTGGATATGCGAGTCTTGTTAATGTGTCCTAGACGACAATGCCACATATAAGCTTCATCTTTTAGATTACTCCTTTTGAGCCTTTTGTTTGTCATTTTAGGAGATTCATTTATATTCAAAATATAAAGACCGTTATTTGCAACAGCTATGCAAATTTCTGCATCATTTTTATATAAATAACACCCAGTGTTTCTAAATACAAAGTGTAACCTGCTGGGTTAACAAGGATACAGATATAATATTCCTAGTTAAACTAGGTACAAAATAACAGTTTAAAAGTTTAAGTACATGCCCTGAGGGCAGTTCTAAAACAAAAGTCCCTACGGCCAAAACAGCAACTGGTGTTCCGTTTCCGACCCGTAGATCCATCTCCCCTGTCGCCAGCATCCTGCTATCATGCAGATCCTGCACATCAGTACAAATATGAGCACCACAACCAGAATCAAAAATCCAATTTTTAAAACTAGAAGTATTCATATTTATCTCAATAACAAACATACCAGAGGCGGTAGCCTTGCCACCCATTGCTATTCCTCCTTCTGCACAATGCTTATTTGGCAGTCACGTTTCCAGTGACCCCTTTTGCCGCAGTTAGGCAGATGTCGCGAGATTTGTCCTTGGCTTCCTAGAAGCCACTGTCAACTTGCCTTTGCCCTTCTTTTTGAACTTCTCTTCCTCGCACCTCCAATTGCCATGGGCCTAGCCTTTGGCGCATGAGAGGTCGATGCATAATGCGCCTCGCGCTTGCTCCCCTTTAGGAGTTCCCTTTCGGACTCCTTCAGCACGGACAACAACTCTCCAAGAGTGTCGTCAGTATCCATCAACTTATAGTTGATGATGATTTGTTTCCAAGTATCGGGCAGCGATTGTAATATCATATCAATCGTCAGCTCTGCCTCCAAGACAATGCCCATATTGGCTAACTCATCTATGTCAGCGATCATTTGAGTCCCGTGGGCCTCAACTGATGCGCCATCTGTCATCGGGAGCGGAAGAGTTTCCTTACTAGCTCGTACCTCTTCATCCGCTTGTTAGTGCGGTGAAGATCACGCAATCTTGCCATCATGTTATAGGGATCCAAGTCCCGTATTGGCGTCTGAAATGCTGGGTCATTGCAGCTAGCATAACTGACTGAGCTTGGTCACAATCGTCACTATGAGTCTTCCATAACTCTAGCTCCAGTGGCTCAGTGGGTTTAGGCGGGAGAGGTCTCTGAATAGTATACAGTATCCTCTCAGCCCCAAGCACTATCTTGAGGTTCATTTCCCAGTCGGCAAAGTTTGTCCCTTTGAAGACATTATCGCCATGATTATGTCGCGGATATTACCTTTGCCAGTCATCTTGACAACTATAGTCCAACTATAAAGTCAACGATGTTATGGGTACAGTCAAACTGTTACAAGTAAAATAACAATATATTAGTCCAACTAATCAATAAAATTGACGAATTAATTTTGAAAGACGAGTAAGGCTAATTATCTGAACGAGATTGCAAATTCAATAATAGCCTCCCACTATTTTTCTTCAAGTTTCTAACCCTCTGTAGAGAACTCGGGAAATCGAATTTCCTAGTGGGCTAGGATCCCGTTAAATAACACACAACCTTGACTTTGGCCAATAAAAATTGTATGCTATTTAACTTAGGTAGATCTCCATGATCAATTGGATCTCATCCAATTCCTAGATCCGGTTAGGTGGACATCCAAGTCCGAAACATATGTATAATGCCAATGTAACCATTACATTTTCCTAACCCTATCCTCCGAATCAACTAGGCCTTGGCTTTGGCCAAAAAACAAACCTAATGATTCCGGTTAAGCGGGACCCATTGACGAGGAAAGTTTCGTAATCAATGTCGTTGGACAAAAAGTGACCTTGACTTTGGTCAATAAAAATCACGATTTGGACAAGACACCGATATGCAACAAAACTCTCATGATTCAAGTACATCCTAGGTTGACAAAGGTCTTGACTTTGGTCAAAAACAAACCAATGCCAACTTCGGATCTTGAACAAGAACCATTCAATGGAAGGATATTCGCTTAATATAAATTGAGGGATTTTCGCGTAATGGCAACCAATTTATTTATCTTTGTTAGGTCTCATCATCATACACCCTTAAGCATGCTTCTAAAACATCATAAAGCGCGTAAAGTAAATTAATAGTGATATGCGGATGGATATATAAACAACTTGTTCCTAGAACAAATCACTCCCTTTCCTCTCCCCGCTAGCACTATTCTACAACTACCCATTACATAATACAATAAGAGAAACCTCATTTACATTGAGGGGAATTAGGTGAGAAGAGAATACAAAGAGATAAAGAGATAAGGCTGGACACGCAGGTCCAATTTATAAATTCCAAATTTACAATAATTTCTAAAATTACCCTTTCCCTTCTAATATCCATCCGATATACACTATTCATTCATCACATACATATATATTCAAACAAGATGCTTTTACAACCAATCTAATCCAATTAATTAGTCTTAGTTAAAGTGATCATCCAATGTTCAAACAACGGTTTGATTTTGCGCGAGTCCAACTCGATTGAGAATAAGTACATAAGGTACGAATTCGCGAATTATATCGAACTACTTATTAAATCTTATTTAATTCGTATTCAATACTAATTCATTTATTTAATTCCGAATTAAATGTTTACACTTTTAATTTGCTTTAAAGACTTAGATTCTAAATCTAATCCTATTGGGTCTCAAAGCCCAATTAACATCCAATGTTGAATTTAATTCAAGTCAAATGGGCTTAGAATTGATTTATTAAGGCTTGGGCTTTTGGTCAATGTGGGTCAAACCCAATTGCCAAGCCCAAATAAGGAATCACCCTTAAGTGCCATAAAACCAATTTTAAGCCCATAAGGCCCAATTAAATTATTAAAGCCCATTAATTAATTTTAATATTCCAAACATTAAAGTCCAATTAATTAAAGTGTAATATCAAGATTAATATATTAAACCAAATATTTCAAAAATACCCATTTAATTTATTAATCATGTATTTGTCAAATTAAATGTCCAACATTAATTTTATCAAAAATCAACTCCATTTCATGTCCTTGTACATTCGGCCAAGGTGAGTTATTTGTGTCGATTTGTTTTTCAATCCGATTGAATTACTAATCTACGTCCCGTACACGTTCTAAGTCATCTAATGATCTTAAACACAAAAAAAAATTTCAATCTACTCCAAGTAGTAACACATTCGGCCAAGGCATGGATTTGGGGAAAAATCATCCAATGCATTTTTCATGAAATGATTCCATATATCATCATGTTAACACATGCAAGCATACTTATTAATCAAATTTCATAAGAACATGCTTATATCAATTTCATCATGCCATTCGGCCAAGGTGGGGAAAAATCATCCAATGCATTTTTCATAAAATTGATTTCATTAATGTCATTTAACATACATATAAGCATACTCATTCATCAAATTTCACAAGAACATGCTTCAATCAATTTTACCCAAATTTTAACCTAAAGTATTTCATGCTTAAACCTAGCTCTGATACCATTGTTGATTTCTATTATATGTCCCAAACAAAGATTAAGCATGTGAAATACTATAAAGAATATATATATAAAAACATGAAGTATGGCGGAATCATACTTACAATGCCTTGTGATGAAGAAGATGATCAAATGGTAGAAGCTCCAAGTGATGGAAGGTTCGGCCAAGAGGAGGAAGAAGACTCCAAGCTCCAAGCTCTTGTATTCCAAGCTCTTTGATGGTTTCCCTATCACCTCTTTTGATCCCTTGCTTGTGCTAGCAAAAATGGAGAAATGGAAGATCAAATCTTCCTTGCCCTTGTCAATGGAGTTCTCGGCATTTGAGAGAGAAGAGAGAATTTTGGTGTAAAGTCTTGAATTAATTAATTTTTGTCTAACAAAAATCAATTTATATTTATGTTATAATTATATTAATTAATAATAAATCTATGACATAAGCCATGCAATGGCTTAGAGTGTCAAACACTCAAACTCCATGCAAAGCCTTTGAGTGAAATGCACACTATCACCATGCAATGCCTTAGAGTGTTTTGTACACTATTAACATGCAATGCCATATCAATGACAAGTGTCATGTGGGCCCCACACGTTTCCCAATGAAAGTGGGCCCACGTCCACTCACGCGTTCGGGTTCGATATTTCCGAAATACCGAGCTAGCGTCGCGACGTTAATTAAATCGGATTTAAATAAATAATCGCTCCTAGCGAAATTATTATTTACGTCGCTTACGAATTAATTCTAAATTAACTCGTATGCCCGAATTAAAATCTAATTTTAATTTCGCGTCGAAATCGAATTTCGATTATTATATCGAATATATATAATTATATCGATTAATTCCAAATTAATCGTTCTCTCTCTCTAAATAAGGCACTTTATCCGAGATAAAGTTTCTCTGCAATTAATCCAAGATAATTAAGTTCGAATCAAATATCATAGGTGAATCTTCAGGAAGCGACCCAAGAGATCTCCGGATATTTTGGCAGTAAATACGGTCGTCGGATAATCCGAACACGTACGTACCTCGTACTACGTCTTTACCGATTCACAAGACAAGGTTGGCTTCTAGCAAAGCGCCATGCCTACCCAATTCTCCAGAAATATTCTAATAGGAATATAAGATCTGTATCAGGCGTAGTATACCGTAGTATTGCGTACATCGATCCAGTATCGGATGATCACATGCTAGGCCTAGGGCTGGAGATGTGTCTGCCCCGTACGAAACATATATCGGACATCAAGCAACTAGTCTCTTTAAATCGGACAATCCTGACCTGGTCATATTGTCCCGACGGTTGCAACCTTTTATAGAGTACTAGTTCTGTGCCCTGCATGATCATCACCTCCATATGTCTGAAGCGATACTTCCATCTTGACATCACACCAGTACACTACGCTTCTCGATAAACCCAGAAGAGGTGTACACAGAACCGGTTAAGGTCCCCAACCACCAAAACCAAAGTTTACCGATTGTCGCAAGTACTAGCGATGTAAGTCTCAGGTTAAGACCATATACACCTACCCTGATGCGGCCTCCCATAGACACATAGACATACTACCAATGGGATTCCGCGGGGTCTATCCAGAGCGAAGCTGCTTTCCGTACCATCGGTAAAACACAACCTCCTATCGCACTTGCATAAGTATCCAATACTTAAATATATGAGAACTATGCCGTTGTGCCCTCACAACGTGCACAAGCGCAATACTAGCCTATTCCGCATTATCGATGTCCAGTCTCGATAATACTACGGCTAGGGATATTTAATGATTAAACCTTTATGGATTGATACTGTCTCATATCATCTCAATCCAGTACTAATCATATGGACTTTTGCCATTTATATATCAAAGTAAATAAAATTACAAAACGGCAAAAGGCAATTTCATTATCACATAGTTAATTTTGTACAATAATACAATATCATTTACAAACAGTGACGCTATGGGACATAATGTCTAACAGTTTTAATAAACAGTTGGATGTATTATAGTTGATTATAATATAATTGGATTATATTAATCAATATATTTGAATTAATTAATTTCAGTTTACAGTTGATTTTATATTGGATTATAGTAATCAATGTAATTGAGGTTAATTAATTTGGATTATATTTGATTATATAGTTGGACTATTATAATCATTATAATATATAAAGTACCACTAATCGTTGATTAAATAGTTGGACTATTGTAATCAAGATAAAATTGAAAAGTTGAATTTTTAAAATATATTCTAGGATTAAAATATTTTAAATGATTTAATTTTCAAATTGGGAATAAATAATAGGTTACTTTATTTGATAAAATAACTTATTATACCTTAAGCCCAAAATTAAGCAAATAGTAGAGCATAAAATCTTTGGAAGATTTATGTGATGATGACTTTAATGCTTAATAATATACTTATAATAAATCTATCTTTAGATTTAAAAGTATTAAAATTGCAATTAATAATTCTTGGAGAATTAATTGACTATTCTAGTGGAGAAAAGTCAAAGTTTGCAATTGGGCATGTTGCACGAGGTGCACATCGTTTCGATATTCCAAAACCCAAGGCTTGGCCTAAGGTTCCTAAAATATTGAAAAGGATAATGACATATCCCAAAGTGACTACCATTTGGATATGGAAGACACGAAGGAATTAAAGAAGGGCGAGGCTCTAACTTTAAAAATGTTTGTCTTAGTTATGTTCACAGCTAGTATTGAAATTAGATTTTAAATACTTAGTGTGGTACATTAATATATATGTATTGATATTCAGAATCTGCTTTGAGCAGGATACTGACTTCAAGCTGAGATTTCTCTGCGAATCGGAAACGGGACGAAAGTCGCTGTTTCGACCGTAGATACCTAAGTTTAGGAACTACCCTTTGGGTGTGTACTTAAATTAGGAACTGTTATAATGTAACTAGTTTGACTAGAAACATTATCTCTTTATCGGGTGTTAACCCACTGCGGGTGAACCTTTATATTCTAAAACACTAAAGTGTTTTATTATATAAGATAATACTGAGATAAATACATTAGATGTAAATAACAGAATTTATATTGAATATATAAAATCTCAAAATATAAATGACAAATAAATAGCTCAAATTGATTTGATCAATAGAGACTTATTTGTGGCATTGTTGTCTAGGACACAATTTAAACGAGACATGTCAGTTAGACAGTGTGTCCGAACTAAAACCGAATTTTGTTGGACATGATAAGGTTTATCACGAGTCGCTCTGAGCTATCATTTTCTTCAAACATGATATGTATTAACAGTGCAAAACTTATTTAGAATAAGGTTCCATATAAATCTGTTTGACAGATAGAATATATAGGATATGAAAAAGAAAGAAACGGGGTTTCTTACTCCTAATAATTGGGTATGCCAGGCATCATAACGTTTGGATGATACCAAACTAGAACCCAAATTGGATAAGTGCCAATATAGGTTATCCTAAGGGAAACCTTAAGTATAGTACTTGTAAATCTCACATGAGAACAATATGATTGTGCTCACCATGCGGTTTTCCTGAGAGGAATACCGATATGCAGTGGTCAGTGGGAGGATAGTGATACTCGATGAAAATCGGAGTAATACTATTCAAGGCAACGAAGTCCTTAATGGAACACAAACAGTTCATCAATGATGAATCTGTACCATAATCTTCAAATACACAAGAAACTTCGTAGATCGGATAGAGTCAGAAAAACACCTAGGGTATGAGTTTCTGATCTAACCTCATTAAGATGTCAATCTTATGGAGGTGTACCATCCGACTACGTTTAGAGGAAGTGATACGAGGTATCGACTCCCTATTATGGCAAAATGCCATGAGTTCGGAATGGATTCCATGTTTAACAACTATTTTGGATACTAGTTGTTGTACAACAAAGCATTGTGCCTATTGGTACATTATACGTCTTCAAGGAAGACATACATGGATGGCAACATACCAACGTACAAAGCTAGGCTTTTGACGGAAAGGTATCGTTATCAACATTGTGTTAATAACGGTTCAACCTTTTACCTGTTGCCATGGTAAATCCATTTTGAAGATGCTTGTTGATAACTGTATATTTCATTTATGAAATATGTCAGTTACAATCAAAATCGCTTTCCTGAAAAGGAAACCTTTTGGAGATGTTTACAACATTCTGACGATTTTGTATAACCGAAAAACAAGGTTTGCGGATTATTCAATCCATGTTTGGATTGAAGCAAGCATAGGGTTCTTGGAACTGACGTTTGTAATCATGAATTAATGAAATTATAATGGTGATGATTTAATCAAACGAAATATTTTTGTGTATATAAGGAGGTTAGTGGGAGAGGGCACTGACAATGAAATTCCCATAAAACAATTGGTGAAAGCTTGGCTTTCATGGATATTCTTTCAATAGAAATTCTCCGTAGAATTCTGGGGAGTAACAACCTTTATTCAAGGAATAAAGATCTACTGGGCTAGATTTGGAGTTGGTAACACTCTCTGAGAAATTGTACATTTAAAATGTACTTGTATTGGTGTCTCATACGCTTCAAGCATATGGAGTCACGATCAGTTCAATCCAAGTGATAGTCACTGGATTGAAGTTGAGAACATCTGTTAGTATCTCAGAGAACTAAAGATGCTATCTTAAACTATGGAGAAGGAGAACTTGTAGTGACTGGGATCACTACTGCAAGTTTCCAAACAATTAAAATACTGCGGTACTATAAAGTTTGAATAACAGGGACAGTGAGCTGGAAATCTTCCTAGCAAGATAACTGTTGCCGAATAAACAACAAATGTGGATTATTGCTGCAGCTGAGGCAGCAATAGAAGCCATTTGGATCGATAATAAATCTAATTAGATTAGATATAGTTCTGTTAGCAGCTGAGCTAGGCGTCAGCACAGGCTAAAGAATTAAAGGTCTCAACGACGATCCAGATATTACTTCTATATCATCTGATTCGTTCGGATCATACATCGTGGCGATGTGATGATCGTGTAAATCGCGTCAGACGATAATTAAACAAATCCGCTGACGAAAACCTTTCCTCAGCAATTTGAGCGAACCGAACCTACATAGTTCAGGTGTAGGACACTTGAGTGACTCGCTACGTGCCAAGTGGGAGATTGTTGGACATTATGACCCATAGCGTCACTATTTGCACAGATCATTGTGTTGTTGTAGCAAATTAACTATGTGACAAAGAAATTGCCACTCTCATCATTTGTGATTAGATCACCATAATATATAAATGAAGAGAGGTCCCTATGATTAGTTCCTGGATTGAGATGATATGAGACAGTATCAGTCCACGAAGGATTAATCATTAAATATCCCTAGCCGTAGTATTATCGAGACTGGACATCGATAATGCGGAATAGGCTAGTATTGCACTTGTGCGCGTTTGTGAGGGCACAACGGCATAGTTCTCATATATATAAGTATTGGATACTTATGCAAGTGCGATAGGAGGTCGTGTTTCACCGATGGTACGGAAACAGCTTCGCTCTGGATAGACCCCTCGGAATCCCATTGGTATTATGACTATGTGTCTATGGGAGGCCGAAATCAAGGTAGGTGTGTATAGTCTTAACCTGAGACTTACATCGCTAATACTTACGATAATCGATAGACTTTGGTCTTGGTGGTAGGGGACTTTAACGGGTTCTGAGTACACCACTTCTGGGTTTATCAGAGAGTCGTAGAGTATTGGGTGTGATGTCAAGACGGAAGTGTCACTTCAGTCATATTGGAGTTGATGTCACGCAGGATACGGTACTAGTGCTCTTGAGTGTTGCGCACAACCAATCGGGATATTGTGACCAGGTCATGTATATCCGATTATAGAGACTATGTTACCAGACATCCGATATGTGCTTCGGACGGGGTAGACACTTATCCAGCCCCAGCCCTAGCACGTGATTATCCGATACTGGGCCAATATACACAATACTACGGTATTATACTACGCTTGATACAGATCTATATATTCCTGTAAGAATATTTCTGGAGAATTGGGTAGGCATGGCGCTTTGCTAGAAGCCAACCTTGTCTTGTAAATCGATATAAACGTAGTACGAGGTACTTACGTGTTCGGATAGTCCGACGATCGTATTTACTGCCAACATATCCGGAGATCTCATGGGTCGCTTCCTGAAGATTCACCGATGATGTATGACTCGCACTTTGATTAATCTGGGATTAATTAGAAGAGAGAGATAGAATTAATCTGGATTAATTCGATGAGAGAGAGAATTAATCTGGGATTAATGCGGAGATATTTTATCTGGGATAAAATATTAATTAAAGAGAGAGAGAACGATTAATTTGGAATTAATCGATAAATTAATATATTCGATATATTAATCGAAATTGGATTTCGACGCGGAATTAAAATTAGATTTTAATTCGGGCGAACGAATTAATTTAGAATTAATTCGTTAGCGACGTGAATAGTGAATTCGCTAGGCGTAATCACTTAATTACGACGCGACGGAAAATTCGTAATTTGGAATTAGCGATCCCGAGCCCGAGAGTGATTGCGAGCGCATTCGCATTTCGAATTCGAGCGCGGCACGCGAGTCACATCAAGCGTCAAATCGTTGTCACATCATGCGTCAAATCAATTGTCACTTTGAGTGATGTGATATGACATGTTGTCACTTTATTAAAGTGACATGATGTGAATATAGAAAGGTGATTGTTTGAAAGTTGATAGGACTTTTGTATATATATTTTATTCATTTACTTGGTAAATGGAATAAAGATATATGTATATAAAAATCATTCTCTCTCTTGGACCATAAGAAGTAGTACACGGTTTTTGGTCAAATTTTTGGTATACACGTGACCCTCTCTCTTGGTTTTTGGCATTCACGTTTTTACACAAAATGGAGCCAAAACTCTCATCTTTCTCTTCTCCCTTACACACGGCTTTGAGCCAAAATTGTTTTCTTCTCCATTTTGGTCACTGCCGACGCAAAAGAGAAGCAATTGGGAGATGTTTTTGTTTGCAAAACAGAAGTGCTAGCACACCTTGAGTTGTATATAGGTGATAGGGAAACGAAATCTTTGAGCATGGAAGCTTGAAGCTTGGAGCTTAATGGAGTTCATGCATGGCCGAACATGAAGGAAGCCGAACCAGTCAAAATCGCACAGCCCCACTGCCTTGGAGAGCCATTGCCGTGACTTGGAGGGGCAAATATCGCACCTTGTTCTTCAAACATCAAACCGAAATTCAATGTGAGTTGATTCCGCCACCTCCTTTGATGTGTTCATATGTGATTTTTATGCATTGTTTGTGATCTGTGGACTTGATTAAACTCCAACAAAACCTTTTGGAGGATGTTTAAAAGATCCTGACGATTTTGTCGTAACAAAACAAGCAAACAAGGTTTGCAGGTTATTCGATCCATTAATGGATTGAAGCAAGCATTGCGTTCTTGGAACCAGCGTTTTGATGTAATCATAATGGTATATGATTTAATTCAAAACGAAAACAATTCTTGTGTATATAAGGAGGTTAGTGGGAGCGCACTGACAGTGAATGTCCTAAATAATGATGATATATCAGTTCTTGGAAATGACATTCCCATAATACAATCGGTGAAAGCTTAGCTTTCATGAATAATTCTCCGTAGAATACTTGGGAGAGACAACCTTTATTCTAGGAATAAGGATCTACTGGGATAGATCTAAAAGTTGTTGGAACTCTCCGAGAACTCATACATTAAAATGTACGCGACCTGGTGTCTCATATACTTTGAGCACATGGAGTCACAATCAGGCCAATCCAAGTGATAGTCACTAGATTGATGTTAAGAACATCCTTAAGTATCTTAGATGAACTAAGGATGATGTTTTATACTATGGAGTAGGAGAACATGAAGTGATTGGGTTCACCGTGCAAGTTTCATAACCTATAAAAATGACTATAAGTCGAAATAAAGGTATTATATAGTTTGAATAACGGAACAGTGAGCTGGAAATCTTCCGAGCAAGATATTGTGGCCGAATAAACAACAAAAGCGGAATATTACTGCAGCTGAGGGAGCAATAGAAGCCATTTGGATTAGGTGTAGTTCTATTAGCTACTGAGCTAGGCTACAGAACAGGCTAAAGAATTAATGGTCTCATCAACGATCCAAGTATATACTTCAACTATTCATCTGATTCTTTCGGATCATACAATGTGGTGATGTCATGATTGAATAAATCGCATCAGATGATAACTTTGCAAATCCGCTGACGAAAGCAGTTTCTCAGCAGAAGTTTGAGCGACCCGTACATAGTTCAAGTGTAGGACACTTGAGTGATTGGTTATAGGCCAAGTGGGAGATTGTTGGACAATTATGACCCATAGCATCACTATTTGTACAGAACATTATGTTGTTATAACAAATTAACTATGTGACAAAGGAAATTGCTCTTTTATCATTTGTAATTAGATTACCGGGATATATAAATGATAAAAGTCCATATGATTAGTTTCGGATTGATAAGATATGAGACAGTATCAATCCATAAAGGTTTAATCATTAAAACATCCCTAGTCGGAGTATTATCGAGATTGGACATCGATAATGCGGAATAGACTTGTATTGCACTTGTGCGTGTTATGGGAGCATAACGACATAGTTATTATATATTTGGGTATTGGATACTTATGCAAGTGTAATATGAGGTTGTGTTTACCGATGGTACGGAAACAGCTTCGCTCTGGATAGACCCCTCAGAATCCCATTGGTGGTATGACTATGTGTCTATGGGAGTCCGAATCAGGGTAGGTGTATTTGGTCTTAACCTGAGACTTGCACCGCTAAACCGCTAATACTTGCGACAATCAATATACTTTGGTTTTGGTCATCCAGGGCTTTAACCAGTTCTGTGTTCGCCTCTTCTGGGTATATTGAGAATCGTAGTGTATTGGGTGTGAAGTCGAGATGAAAGTATCACTCCTCTCATAATGGAGATGATGATCACGTAGGATACGGAACCGGTGCTCTTATATGTTGCAGCTATCAGGATATTATGACTAGGTCATGTTTATCCGATTATAGAGACTACTTACCATAGATCTGACATGTGCTTCGTACGGGGCAAACACAATTCCAGCCCCAAGCCTAACACGTGACATCTGATACTGGATCGCAATACGCAATACTAGATATACTACGCTTGATATAGATTACATATTCCTTTCAGAATATTTCTAGTGAATTGGGTAGGCACGGTGCTTTGCTAGAAGCCAACCATGTCTTGTAAATCGGTAAAACCGTAGTACTAGGTACGTACATGTTCGAATAGTCGGACGACCGGATTTACTGCCAACATATCCAGGGATCTCATGGGTCGCTTCCCGAAGATTCACCGATGATGTATGACACGCACATTATTAATCTGGGATTAATTAGTAGAGAGAGAAAATTAATCTAGGATTAATTACGGAGATATTTTATCTGGGATAAAATATTATTTAAAGAGAGAGAACGATTAATTTGGAATTAATCGAAAAAATAATATATTTGATATATTAAACGAAAATGGATTTCGACGCGGAATTAAAATTGGAATTTAATTCGGGCAAACGAGCTAATTAAGAATTAATTCGCTAGCGACGTGAATAGTAATTTTGCTAGGCATAATTATATAATTAAATTTGATTTAATTACATCGCAACAGAAAATTCGTTAATTCGAAATTAGCGAACCCGAGCCCGGTAGTATTTGCGGGCCCACTCGCATTTCGAATCAAGTACGAACCACAAGTCACATCATGCGTCACATCACCTGTCACTTTAGTGATGGATGTCAAGTCACCTTTTAGTGATTGACAACCAATCACTATTCATGAGTGATGTGAGTGGTTGAAGGCTTTAATGCTTGTACCATTTTTGGAAAGTGTAATTGGTATTTGATTTTTTGAAAATTAAAAACACAATACAATTGACAACTTCATCTCTTTCTCCTCTCAAAACTCTCGGCCTATGGCCAAAATTCTCTCAATTTTCCTTCAATGTTGTGAGCAAGGAGAAGCTTAAGGGAAATTTTATGGCAAAATTTCCAAGTGCTAGCACACTAAAGAGTCATTCAAAGGTGATAGGGCAACAAACCTTTGAGCATGGAATCACTATTTACAAAGCTTGGAGCACACATGGATGGCTTGACCGAATTCCATGGAGCACAAAGAGGGCTTGGCCGAGAGCTTCAATGGAGGAGCAAAAGTTTTGTGTTCATCACATCGCAAATCCGTTCATTGTAAGTATGATTTCACCATACTTCTTTATTGTATTCACTTATTTTCATTGCTTGAATGATCTTGGGACTATAGTAGAAACCCAACAGAATCTACCCAGCAACTATCGAAAATAGCCTCCAAACTGGCCAGTAATTACCAAGAAAAACACCACCTAAACCGCACCAAAAACCTGCAAAACTGTCCCAAAAACTGCACTAAAAAAACCCGTCAAAAACTGTCCAGAAAACTGCCCAGTAAACTGCCCAAATACCGCAAAAATAGTGAGCGAACAGCAGCCCAAAACAACAAGGCAACAAAGGAAAACAATGAACCAGTAAATCAGAAAAGTTACAGAGCATCAACCCTTCCGACAACCATGAAACGCACTTCCAAGAGATGACTTAAGAGGTTAGACCTGAGGGCACCCTTTTTATCTTATTTCCGTTATTTATCATTATTTATTCTCATATAAATTATGGATTTATGAATGTTGTGGCCATGGGATGAGTGAAATATGTGTTATCTCTTGTGGTATATCGGATGGAAATCTGGACGTAAATTCTGTAGCCGAATCCGAATGGTCGGTAATGTGGTATGTACTTGGGAAACAATTCCACGTACCACTCGAGAGACACGCATATTTCGTTTCATCCGACCTTGTGTTTAATCATGATTTAGTCGTTTAGTATGTTATTTATTTATCTAAGCATGTTTAGTCGTTTAGTATGTTATTTATTTTCTAAGCATGATGTAGTCGTTTAGTATGTTATTTATTTTTTATTGCATGATTTATCTATGTTTACGCATGTGTTAATATCCTGAGTTGTGTGCTTACCGTTATTCCGAATTATTTTTATGCATGCAAACTTAGATATAAGCCGTATATAAACTTAGATGTAGATTACTTTGCAAATGTATGTTGTGTAGACTTGGTTAAATTATTGCACAAATCCATTCATTACAAGTGGCAGAAGTAAGGGACCATTCCGAACCCAATAGTTTGAGGTCTTCCCTTGCGAGGGGTGAGTGCGACCTTAAATCATTTCCCAGTTCACTGGTTTAGTCCCACGCGGGCTACTCCGTACTCCTGACCGGGCCGCGAGCCTGGAACAGTGTCGCCGATTTATGTGTCCTAAAGTCTGGCGACTCCACTAGAGATAGAGAATCGGCCCATAAATAATGTCTTGTAATGTTTGTGATATTAGTGCTTTAGTTGATTGTGTCTACCATGGGTTGAAGGGGTTTAATCAAAGGAATTATTAAGGCTAGGTGATGGTTTGGTGTCTTCCTTCATTCACTACCTTTCTAAAAGGAAAAGCTTTGAAGGCACCTAGATAATCATTACCCGTAGCTCACTGTGACAGACTAATTTGGAGGACTTGTTGTTTAATCTTGTCACCAAGGCGATAAGAGCCTAAGAGGCTTGGGTATTTAAGAGAGTTCGCTCCACCCTCCATCTGGGGAATCTACAATAAGAAATCCATTTGGCAGTCAGTCACGCATCATAACCCATTGGCACGTACTTTAAGGTATAAAAAAGTGCGCTCACCTTGGTCGTTCGAACCCTTGAGTGGGGAGTCTTAGTTGTGAGCAATCCTTCGTCAGTGGGAGCCTTTGTCTACACTCCCGTAAACCCACATGTGAACCTTAGTTATTGTTGGTTTTTCTAAGGTCCCAAGATCAAATCAAGACATGAAAACATGCGTGAATACACCAACGAAGATAGCGGAATACTTACATTGATCGGTTATGTCGATTTGAAGATGAATCATGCCCAAAAACGCACTGCCTTGGTAAGCTTACTGCAACCAGTCCATGCTCACTGTCTTGGCAGTTTCGGGTCTCAAAACGAAGCTCCAAACTCCATCGGATGAGTCCCGCCTCATGGTCGAACCTCCCTACCACCTTCGCAAGACTCGTAGTGTGCTAGCACTTGAATTTTCACCATGAAAATCCCACTCTTTGCTTCCCTAAAGTCCACGCCAAAATTGGTTCCAAACCAGTAACATGTTTCAGTTTTGGGCGTGAGAAGAGGAGAAAAATGAGAGAGAGAGAAGAAGTTTTGTATTATCATAAAATGATTTACCAAAAATCAATTTATATTTATGCCATAATTTTCATTAAATTAATAATAAAATTATGACACATAACATGCAATGGCTTAGAGTGTCAAACACTCAAACTCCATGCAATGATATTGAGTGCAATGTACACAATCTACATGCAAAGCATTAGAATGACATGTGTCATGTGGGCCCACACGTTTCCAAATGAAGGTGACGTGCCACGTGCACGCTTCGCAAAAGCGCCCGTGTTCGACACTATTTCCGATATCCGAAATACCGATCTTACGTCGCGACGTTAATTCAATCGAATAATTGCGGCTACCGAATTATTATTTACGTCGCTAACGAATTAATTCTAAATTAACTCGTTTGCCCGAATTAAAATCTAATTTTAATTCCGCGTCGAAATCTAATTTCGTCTAATATATCCAATATATTAATACATCGATTAATTCCGAATTAATCGTTCTCTCTCTTTAGACGACATTTTATCCTGGATAAAACATCTCCGTTATTAATCCTAGATTAATTTTCTCTCTCTTCTGTATAATCCCATATTATTCAAGAGTGCGAGTTGTGCGTCATCGGTGGATTATCGGGAAGCGACCCATGAGATCCCCAGATAATCTGGCAGTAAATACGGTCGTCGGAGTGTCCGAATCACGTACGTACCAAGTACTACGTTCTACCGATTTACGAGACAAGGTCGACTCCTAGCAAAGCACCAAGTCTACCCAATTCTCCGGACATATCCATTTAAGAATATTAAGATCTGTATCAAGCGTAGTATACTAATGTATTGTGCATATCGGCCCAGTATCGGATAGTCACGTGCTAGGGCTGGGGCTGGATAAGTGTCTGCCCCGTCCGAAACAAATATCGGATGTCTGGTAACTAGTCTCTATAATCAGATATTCATGACCTGGTCATAATATCACGATTGGATGCGCATCTCTTAAGAGCACTAATACCGTATCCTGCGTGACATCATCTCCACTATGACTGGAGTGATACTTCCGTCTTGACATCACATCCAATACACTACGATTCTCAATATACCCGGCATTGGCGTACACAGAACTAGTTACAGTCCTAGACGACCTCAACTAAAGTATATCGATTGTCGTAAGCATTAGCGATGTAAGTCTCAGGTAAGACTATACACACCTACCTTGATTTCGGCCTCCCATAGACACATATTCATAATACCAATGGGATTCCGAGGGTCTATCCAGAGCGAAGCTTTCCCTACCATCGGTGAAACACGACCTCCTATCGCACTTGCATAAGTATCCAACACCTTATATATATGAGAACTATGACGTTGTGCCCTCACAACGCATACAAGTGCAATACTAGCCTATTCCGCATTATCGATGTCCAGTCTCGATAATACTACGGCTAGGGATATTTAATGATTAATCCTTCGTGGACTGATACTGTCTCATACATCTCAATCCAGGAACTAATCATAGGGACCTCTCTTCATTTATATATCTAAGGTGATCTAATCACAAATGATGAGAGTGCAATTTCCTTGTTACATAGTTAATTTTGCTACAGCAACACAATGTTCTGTGCAAATAGTGACGCTATGGGTCATATTATCCAACAATCTCCCACTTGGCACGTAGCGAGTCACTCAAGTGTCCTACACCCGAACTATGTAAGGTTTCGCTCAAATTGCTGAGGAAAGGTTTCGTCAGCGGATTTGTTTGATTATCGTCTGACGCGATTTACACGATCATCACATCGCCATGATGTATGATCCGAACGAATCAGATGATATAGAAGTATATATCTGGATCGTTGATGAGACCTTTAATTCCTTAGCTTGTGCTGACGCCTAGCTCAGCTGCTAACAGAACTATATCTAATCTAATTAGATTTATTATCGATCCAAATGGCTTCTTTTGCTGCCTCAGCTGCAGCAATAATACACATTCGTTGTTTATTCGGCAGCAGTTATCTTGCTCGGAATATTTCCAGCTCACTGTCCCGTTATTCAAACTTTATAGTACCGCAGTTTTTAATCGTTTGGAAACTTGCTGCAGTGATCCCAGTCACTTCAAGTTCTCCTTCTCCATAGTAAAAGATAGCATCTTTAGTTCTCAGAGATACTAACAGATGTTCTTAACTTCAATCCAGTGACTATCACTTGGATTGACCCGATTGTGACTCCATATGCTCGAAGCGTATGAGACACCAATACAAGTACATTTTAAATGTACTATTTCCCAGAGAGTGTTAACAAACTCCAAATCTATCCCAGTAGATCTTTATTCCTTGAATAAAGGTTGTTACTCCCAGAATTCTACGGAGAATTTCTATGAAAGAATGTCTATGAAAGCCAAGCTTTCACCAATTGCTATATGGGAATTTAACTGTCAGTGCGCTCCCACTAACCTCCTTATATACACAAGAATTATTTCGTTTTGAGTCAAATCATAAACCATTATGATTATTTCAAAACGACAGTTCCAAGAAACCTTATGCTTGCATCAATCCAAACATGGATCGAATAACCCGCAAACCTGGTTTGTCGGTTATACAAAATCGTCAGGATGTTGTAAACATCCTCCAAAAGGTTTCCTTTTCAGGAAAGCGATTTTGATTTATAGCTGACATATTTCATAAATGAAATATATAGTTATTTTCAAGCATTTTCAAAATGGATTTACCATGGCAACAGGTAAAAGGTTGAACCGTTATTAACACAATGTTGATAACGATACCTTTCCGTTAAAAGCCTAGCTTTGTACGTTGGTATGTTGCCATCCATGTATGTCTTCCTTAAAGACATTAAATGTACCATAGGCACAATGCCTTGTGGTACAACAACTAGTATCCAAAATAGTTGTTATACATGGAATCCATTTCGGATTCATGGCACTTTGCCATAACATGGAGTCGATACCTCGTATCACTTCCTCATAACGTAGTCGGATGGTACACCACCATAAGATTGACATCTTTATGAGGTGAGATCAGAAACCCATACCCTAGGTTGTTTTCTGACTCTATCCGATCTACTAAGTTCTTGTGTATTTGAAGATTAATGGTATAGTTTCATCATAGATGAACTATTTGTGTTCCATTAAGGACTTCGTGCCTTGAACAGTATTACTCCGATTTTCATCGAGTATCACTATCCTCCCACTGACCACTGCATATCGGTATTCCTCTCAGGAAAACCGCATGGTGAGCAACAATTACATTGTTCTCATGTGGGATTTATAAGTACTATACTTAAGGTTTCCCTTATGATAACCTATATTGGCACTTATCCAATTTGGGTCCTTAGTTTGGTATCATCCAAACGCTATGCCTCGCATACCCAAATTATCAGGAATGAGAAACCTCGTTTCTTCCCTGTTCATATCCTATATGATATCTGTCAAACAGATTTGTATGGAACCTTATTCTAAATAAGTTTTGCACTGTTAATACATATCCTGTTTGAAGGAAATAGTAGCTCATAGCGACTCGTGATAAACCTTATTATGTCCAACAAAATTCGGTTTTAGTTCGGACACACCGTCTAACTGACGTGTCTCGGGAGGAGTCCTCACATGAAAGAACACCGTACTCTTTCATTTATATATGAAACTTACTGCTTAAGTATTTCCATTTCGGTCTTACCGTGGCGGAATAACACTATAGCCGATCTGTTTGTTTTCTTCGGTCGAAACTTCAAAAAGTTTCGGATCTGTGTTCTTCAGAAGAAACACATAACCACAACGTGATGCTGTATCCGTTAAGGTCCGAATATTCATGTTCATATTTAGCCTAGCTAGATATGGGCCCACTAAATTCATCATGAATAGGGCTAACAGATCGGTGGCCCTTTTACTATTACCAAGTAAATAGTATTTTAGGTATCTTACCTAATAAACTAGATTCGTAGACCTTATTTGAATAGTCAAATCAGTCCTAGTACCCACTCTTCAAAAAGTGTGGATATACGAGTCTTCTTTAATTGTGTCCTAGACAACAATGCCACAAATAAGTCTCTATTGATCAAATCAATTTGAGCTATTTATTTGTCATTTTATATGTTTGAGATTTTATTATACTCAAAATATAAATTCTGTTATTTACATCCAATGTATTTATCTCAGTATCAACTTTATATAATGAAACACTTTAGTGTTCTAGAATATAAAGGTTTTATCCGCATCGGATTAAACACTGATATAGAGATAATGTCTCTAGTCAAACTAGTTACATTATAACATTTCCTAATTTAAGTACATACCCAAAGGGTAGTTCCTAAACTTAGGTATCTACGGTCGAAACAGCGACTTTCGTCCCGTTTCCAATTCGCAGAGAGAAATCTCGGCTTGAAGCCAGTATCCAGCTCACAGCGGATTCTGAACGTCAATACATATATGTATTATGTACCACACTAAGTATTTAAAATCCAATTTCAATACTAGTAGTAAACATAACTTTGACAAATATTTTTAAAGTTAGAGCCTCGCCCTTTCTTTAATTCCTTCGTGTCTTCCATATCCAAATGGTAGTCACTTTGGGATATGTCAATTATCCTTTTCATATTTCACAAACCTTTGGCCAAGCCTTGGGGTTTCGGAATATCGAAACGATGTGCACCTTGTGCTATATGCCCAATTGCAAACTTTGACTTTTTTCTCCACTAGAATAGTCAATTAATTGCAACTTTAATACTTTTAAATCTAAAGATAGATTTATTATAAGTATATTAATTAAGCACTAAAGTCATCATCACATAAATCTTCCAAAGACTTATGCTCTACTATTTGCTTATTATGGGCTTAGTCATAATAAGTTTTTTATCATCAATAATTTAACCTATTATTAATAATTCCCAATTGAAAATTAAATCATTTAAAACATTTAATCCAAGGATTATATATTTTAAATATTCAACTTTTCAATTCTTTCTTTCTTTAATAGTCCAACTATTTAATCAATTTTAATAAGGTACTATTTATTATAATGATTACAATAATCCAATTATTTAATAACTATAATTTTAATATTGATTACTATAATCCCATTATAAAATCAACTATCATTTAATTCAATTATATTGATTACTATAATCCAATTATAAAATCAACTATATATTGAATGAGTTTGTATATAGTCCAACTATATATATTTTTAAAACAACATAAAATATTAGTCCGACTAATACTTTTGATTAATCTGACGAGTAAAATAAAATGAGCGTGTTTAGCGAGTATTCGAACGAATGTTGCAAATTCAATACTTGCCTCCCACTATTTTTCGTCGAGCCTCTAACCCTCCGTCGAGTACTCGGGAAACCGTGTTTCCTAGTGGGCTAGGATCCCGTTAAATATCACACAATCTTGACTTTGGCCAACAAATTGTATGATAATTAACTAGGTAGATCTCGAAGATCAATTGGATCTCATCCAACTCCTAGATCCAGTAGGTGGACATCCAAGTCCCAAAACATATATCTTATATATGCCTATACATCGAATGTATACCCTAACCTTTTTCCTCTGAATCAACTAGGCCTTGCTTTGGCACAACAAACCTAGTGATCCCAGTCAAGCGCGGACCCATTGACATGGAAGCTTCGTATCAATGTCAATGGACAAGAAGTGGTCTTGACTTTGGCCAACAAACCACAACTGGACACGACACCGATATGGAACAAAGCCTCGTGATTAAAACACATCTTTGACGGACAAGGGCTTGACTTTGGCCAAAACAACCCCCTGCCAATCTCGGATCTTGAGTAGAATCACTCAATGGAAGGAAAAAAACGCTTGATATTTAACGAGGGTTTTCGCGTGCAATTGGCTACCAATTTAATTATCTTTGTAGGTCTCATCATCATACCACCTTAAACATGCATTCTAAATACATAATAAAGCGAGTATGAAATAAAATAATAATGATATGCGGATGGATACTAAACACATTGATCCTAGATCAAATCTCTCCCTTTCTCACTCAAGCTAGCACTAGTATACTTCTACCCGTTACACTACACTTCTAAAGAAACCTCATATACATAGAGGGGGAATAGGTGAGAAGAGAATACAAAGGAATAGGGTGATAAGGCTGGACACGCGCAGGTCCAATTTAATAAATCGAATTTATTACAACAATTTCTAAAATTGCCCACCCGACTAATATCCACCGATATACATTATTCATTCACACAACCACGTATTCACACACATAAGCATGCTATCAATCAATCTAATCAAATTAATTAATCTGATAATTAAGTGATCATCCAATGTTCAAACAACGATTTGATTTTGTTCGAGTCAAACTCGTTTTTGCGAATAAGTACTTAAAGTACGAATTCATGAATTAAATTAAACTACACTAAATCTAATTTAACATGTATTTAATACTAATTCACTATTCAATTCCAAATTAAATATTACACTTTTATTTAATAACCTTTTACGATTTAAATTCCCAATCTAATCGACGCGTCTCAAAGACCGATTACGTCCAACGTCAATTCAATAAAGTCCAATGGGTTTTGATTATTTCTTAAGGCGTGGACTTTTGGTCAACTCGGGTCAAACCGATAACCAAAGTCCAATCCGGGATTTACCCCATAAGCCCTAAATCAATCTTGGCCCATTAGGCCCAATTGAACTTTAAGGTTCATTAAGTCGCATTTGGGCTTTATGGTCAAGGTTTGGGCCCAATTGGATCCAATCCATTTGGCCTAAACCAAACTTGATAAAATCAAGCCCAATAGGCCCACATACAACATTTAAATCCAATTTCCAAAATTAGGCCCCCAAATAATTAAATTCAAAAAATCCAATTTTCCCAATTAATTACCAAAGTGTATTACATGATCAATCAACTAAATCAAACATTCTAAAACACCATATTAGTCCAATTAATCATGCTTGATTCATTATCATATGTCCAACACACAAATTGAGAAAATCAAACCCATCTTACATGCTTTCAGTCTCGGCCAAGGAAGTGATTTCATGTCCATTCGGTTTCAATCAATTAATCCGCAATCGACATTAAATACATATCCCGAATGATTTTCCAATACATCCAATTATCAAAATCAAAAAATTCCAAGACAACATTAGGGCATATCCAATTCGGCCCACCATAGAATTTTTGGGGTTTTTGTCCAATTCGAAATCCAATCCAATTCGATTCAAATAACATCAACCTAAATGATTCTAAACTCATCAAACGAATCAAAATCACAAAATTCCAAGAATCAAAAATTCCTAATACCATTCGGCCAACATCATTATTTTGGGGAAAATTATTCCAAAATCAATTTTCAACAAATGGTCCAACCAAATGAAATTAAACATGTTATAGCATACTTAAATAATCAATTCATTCAAATCATGCTCAACAAACATTTACCAAATTTTTTTAAGCCCAATTTTTCATGCTTGCAACATTAGCTCTTGATGCCATTGTTGGTTTTCTAAGGTCCCAAGATCAAATCAAGACATGAAAACATGCGTGAATACACCAACGAGATTAGCGGGAATACTTACATTGATCGGTTATGTCGATTTGAAGATGAATCATGCCCAAAACGCACTGCCTTGCGTAAGCTTACTGCAACCAGTCCATGCTCACTGTCTTGGCAGTTTCGGGTCTCAAAACGAAGCTCCAAACTCCATCGGATGAGTCCCGCCTCATGGTCGAACCTCCCTACCCCCTTCGCAAGACTCGTATGTGCTAGCACTTGAATTTCACCATGAAAATCCACTCTTTGCTTCCCTAAAGTCCACGCCAAAAATTGGTTCCAAACCAGTAAACATGTTTCAGTTTTGGGCGTGAGAAGAGGAGAAAAATGAGAGAGAAGAAGTTTTGTATTATCATAAAATGATTTACCAAAAATCAATTTATATTTATGCCATATTTTCATTAAATTAATAATAAAATTATGACACATAACATGCAATGGCTTAGAGTGTCAAACACTCAAACTCCATGCAATGATATTGAGTGCAATGTACACAATCTACATGCAAAGCATTAGAATGACATGTGTCATGTGGGCCCCACACGTTTCCAAATGAAAGTGGGCCCACGTGCACTCACCGCGTTCGGGTTCGATATTTCCGAAATACCGATCTTACGTCGCGACGTTAATTCAATCGAATAATTGCGGCTACCGAAATTATTATTTACGTCGCTAACGAATTAATTCTAATTAACTCGTTTGCCGAATTAAAATCTAATTTTTATTCCGCGTCGAAATCTAATTTCGTCTAATATATCCAATATTTAATACATCGATTAATTCCGAATTAATCGTTCTCTCTCTTTTAGACGACATTTTTATCCCGGATAAAACATCTCCGTTATTAATCCTAGATTAATTTTCTCTCTCTTCTGTATAATCCCATATTATTCAAGAGTGCGAGTTGTGCGTCATCGGTGGATTATCGGGGAGCGACCATGAGATCCCCAGATAATCTGGCAGTAAATACGGTCGTCGGAGTGTCCGAATCACGTACGTACCAAGTACTACGTTCTACCGATTTACGAGGACAAGGTCGACTCCTAGCAAAGCACCAAGTCTACCCAATCTCTCCGGACATATCCATTTAAGAATATTAAGATCTGTATCAAGCGTAGTATACTAATGTATTGTGCATATCGGCCCAGTATCGGATAGTCACGTGCTAGGGCTGGGGCTGGATAAGTGTCTGCCCCGTCCGAAAACACATATCGGATGTCTGGTAAACTAGTCTCTATAATCGGATATTCATGACCTGGTTCATAATATCACGATTGGATGCGCATCTCTTAAGAGCACTAATACCGTATCCTGCGTGACATCATCTCCACTATGACTGGAGTGATACTTCCGTCTTGACATCACATCCAATACACTACGATTCTCAATATACCCGGCATTGGCGTACACAGAACTAGTTACAGTCCTAGACGCTCAACTAAAGTATATCGATTGTCGTAAGCATTAGCGCGATGTAAGTCTCAGGTTAAGACTATACACACCTACCTTGATTCGGCCTCCCATAGAACAATATCATAATACCAATGGGATTCCGAGGGGTCTATCCAGAGCGAAGCTGTTTCCCCGTACCATCGGTGAAACACGACCTCCTATCGCACTTGCATTAAGATCCAACACTATATATATGAGAACTATGCCGTTGTGCCCTCACAACGCATACAAGTGCAATACTAGCCTATTCCGCATTATCGATGTCCAGTCTCGATAATACTACGGCTAGGGATATTTAATGATTAATCCTTCGTGGACTGATACTGTCTCATACATCTCAATCCAGGAACTAATCATAGGGACCTCTCTTCATTTATATATCTAGGTGATCAATCACAAATGATGAGAGTGCAATTTCCTTGTTACATAGTTTAATTTTGCTACAGCAACACAATGTTCTGTGCAAATAGTGACGCTATGGGTCATATTATCCAACAGTTATATGACAAGTATAAATTATTTCTTCATGTTTGTGTTTAGGACCATCATCATTTGGATTCAGTTGGACTTCTTGTCAAGAGAGGTGAACTTGTTGGCCATTTAAACTGGGACGAGTTTGTTTCCTTAACAAGTGGGCCAAAAGCTTCTAAAATGACAATGGGCCATTTTGTGTTTGGGCCTCTTATCATTTGAAGTTGTTTAGCCATGTTATCGCAAAAGTGTAACCTTGTTGGGCCTTTTCAAATGGGACAAGTTTGCACCGCGCAATAGTATGATTGAATGCTTTGAAGTGATAATTGGCCAACTTGTATAAAAATCTTGATGGGCTTGTATATTTCATGCATTACACGCATACATGCTAACATGCAGTTTTAAAAGACACCATAGATACCCGTTAGGTTAGGGAAGAGGGAAGACTCGTCAAGAGGCCGATAACAAACATGAGTGAATCAGTTAACGAATGATCTTGTATGGATCAACTGGTAGCTAATATCACTAAGGTTACCGAGCAACTACAAGCTTTGACAACTTCTTTGACTAATATGGCTATGCCCCGCTCTGCGGGAGGCTCAGAGAATGAAAGGCGTGAGGAGCCTCCGAACAGGTTGAATGACGATATTCCTGTCTTTGATGATGACATGGCCGAGTATGACATGGGAAGGAGGATCGCCGGGTCTCAGGTTAAATTATAGAAATTCGGCGATCAGGTGGAATCGGTTACCCGTAAGATGAGGGGTAAGCATGAAGATTTGCTAGTCTATGAAGAGATGACTTTGAGTACAGCTGTCGGCTCAGTTCAAAATGTCTGACATATCTAAGTTTAATGGGAACGGGGATCCGATGGTCCATCTCCGACAGTATATTTATGTGATGAGATCAGTGGGTCTGTCAAAATGCCAAGTTCAGAAGATGTTCGGGATGTCGCTTGGGGAGGGAGCACCTGTGGCATGTATCATGGCCTCGAGAGGAAGGTCAATGATGATTGGAGGGCACTGGCAGAGGCTTTTCTGAATCAGTATGTCACAGATTTTGGAGATCGACTTGTCGCTTCGTGACTTGGAGAATACCAAATAGAGCCGGATGAGAGCTTCAAGGATATGTGGATCCCTGGAGAAGCCATCTTCTGAAAGATGAAAACTCGGCCCTCGGAGAATACCAGATCAAAATGATCATCAATGCACCGAGCCCTCTATTTACGGCAAGCTGATGAGGATGACCTCCGTGATCATGGATTTTCGACAGTTGAGGGAGACTGTCATGGATATTGATGAAGAAGAAGTTGAGAATAGAAAGTTCTATGGCCTAAACAGTAGGACTGTCGGGGGACCATCAGTCACCAATCCGTTTTGCGCTAAGTCGCCGCCATCAGAAACTGGCGATTTTCCAACCTGGGTTGACCTTTGTCTAAGGTGCTGAGAAGTTTGGCGAGACAATGACTTCTAAAACCCTTAGAAGCTAGACAACTTCCCACCCCTCTACCACCAAATCTCAAACCTGAACCTTTACTGCCCACTACAACCAGCAAAACTGCCATGACAACTGACCATTGTACCCATCTCCGACATGAAACCCAAGACATCATAGACTCCACAAAATACCTGACCCCGAAAAAGAGCAACCCAACACACAAAGAAACCCTCTACCAAACTATCACTCTGTCCCACCGCCTACCTATATGATTAGCTCTGGCCCCCTGAAAAAATTTATCCTCTAAACCTTTGATCGTCAAGCCCTTTTGCCTGGGGAGGGGATTTGGGATAGCAACAGTGAGGATGAAATATAGCAGAGGAATAATTTCTGGGGAGGACTTCTCAAGCAGTGATGAAGAGGAGGTGAAAGGAATGACGCGCAGTGGGCATTTTTACAATGATACGGCTGAGAAGGGTAAGGAAGTGTTGGTAGAAGGTAGAGAAGTGGCAGAAAACAGGGATAATGCTGAAGGAGATATAGTGATGCGTCAGTTGAAAAAAACATGCGCACATGTGAGCACTTAGGAATTGTTGTGTGTATCTCAGGAGCATAGGCGTGCCATGGTTGAGGCCTTAAGCAAGATATATATCAGAGGATGCCAATCCTACAATGTTCGTGGGATTGGTGCAGAAGGAAGCCTTGCAGTGATAACATTTTCCGAGGAGAAACTTCAGTGGAAGGAAAGGATCATAACATGCCACTATTTATAAGAGCTGAAGTGAGAGGTAAGAAGACATCTTGTGTAATGGTGGATGATGGATCATCTATCAATGTTTGCCCCTTGAAGATTCTGTCGATGTGGGAATGAAGGCAACAGATCTGAGTCCCTCCAACATGGCCATCAGGCATATGATGACAGTAAGCGAGGAGTTGAAGGCACATTTTACCGCGGTAGTCAAGTTGGCCTAATTAAGGATGAGGTTGAGTTTACAGTGCTTGATATCCCGGCACTTTTGCTTGCTTAGGGAGGCCGTGGTTTCACAAACTTGGGGGCATGCCCTCCACTTTGCACCAGGTCATCAAGTTTTCTGTATGGGGGAGGATTATCACCATTAAAGCTGAAGTAGATAATGATGTGGGCCGCCTTGGAAATACAAAACTTTCAACCAGGTTCCAAGTGTCTGCAACTTTTTGGGTGGATCCTAAGTGGCTAGGACCATGGAGAAGATGAAGTTTGAGCCAGGTAAAGGTTCGGGTGTCAGAGGAACATTGCCAAACTTTAAAGGGCACGACCACCTAGAGGGGATTGGGATACAAGCCTGATGAGGATAAGTTGAAGGCTAAGAAGAAAATGTCGAAGCTGACAGATTGTTTTGTGAAGGTAGCGCGGGTATCAAGGAAAACCTGAACTAGTAGAGGTCAACGGGATCGTAGTGCCAGGATTTGAGATCTTTCAGGATGTGATGGCTGAGAAACCACCGGAATCAGAAGTTGTAAAAGGAGGATAGAAGTGGGAGGAAGAGCTGATGAAGCTGGAGAGGCCTAACCCTCGAGGAGAATAACAAACTGAGGAAGACCTGGCTGTGGGAACATCTATGGAGGACGAAGTATGTTTATCTCTCTGATTTATTTAAGTTTATTCATGCATCTGCTAGTATAAAGACATTCATTTCGCTTATTTGCCCGAGTATTTTTCCTTTCAATTTGCACGACTTGAGTATATTTGACATCAACTCAACCAAAACAAACGCATTTTAACCTTGGTACACCTGAGAGCCCCAAGGAGATTTTAATTGCAAGTGAGGTTACCCCTGAGGAATGGGAGAAATTAGAAGAGATGTTAGTCAAATATGCCAAAGTGTCTACTTGGTCCTATGAAGACATGCCCGGGGTAGACAGAAGTATCGCCCAACACACAATACCGACTTATCCAAATATGAAACCGGTAAAGCAGAAGCTTCGAAGGATGAGACCTGAGTGGGCCGAGAAGGTCATAGAATAAGTCAAGAAGCAGATAGATGTGGGATTTTTAGAAGTGGTGGAATATCCCGAGTGGTTGGTGAATATTGTGCCAGTATTGAATTAAGATGGGAAGGTCAGAATGTGCGTGGAGTATAGAGATCTTAACAAGGCTTGCCCAAAGGATAAGTTTCCTCTACCCCATATAGATGTGTTGTTTGACAGTGCGGCTTTATCTGCCATGTACTCGTTCGCGGATGGGTTCTCAGGATATAATCAGGTTCTTATTGGTGAAGAAGACAAGCATAAGCTGCCTTTGTCATGGAGTGGGGTACATATTGCTACAAAGTGATGTTGTGGGCTCAAGAATGAAGGAGCCACTTACTAGCGGATGGCTACCACATTATTCCATGACTTGATGCATAAAGAGATTGAGGTATATATGGATGACATGATGGTGAAATTAGAAATGAGAAGAGGACACATAGAAGCACTGGAGAAGTTCCTTCAGCGAGTCGTCATTACAAACATACGGCTAAAACCCCAAGAAAGTGTGTGTTCGTGGGTAACGTCAAGGAAATTATTAGGCCTCACAGTGGGAATGGAGGAATAGAAGTAGACCCTGAGAAGATCAAGGCAATCACCGAAATGCCAGTGCCGAAGACAGAGAATGAAGTCAGAGCATTCCTCGGGAAAATTCAATACATCAGTCGGTTCAGCGCCAAGTTGACGTCAATATGCGAGTCTATCTTTAAATTGCTGAGGAAGGACTAGCCAGTGAAATGGAATGATCAATGCTAAGAAGCCTTCGACAAGGTCAAAGAATACTTAGTGAAGCCTCTTGTTTTGAAACCTTCGAGACTAGGCAAGCCCTTGGTACTATATTTGGCCATAGAACCCAAAGCGTTGGGGGTGATGATGGTACAAAAAAATGAGACAGGGGTAGAGCATGTAGTCTACTATCTCCGTAAGAAGACCCTTCCGTATGAAGCCCGCTATTAGGAAGTAGAGGAGATCTGATTAGTAGTAGTATGGGCGACCAGAAAATTACGTCATTACTTCCAATCTTACAAGATCCAAGTGGTAGCAAAGGAGAATCCATTAAAGTATCTACAGTCAATGCCTTCACTAGTTGGGAAGTTAGGCAGATGGCTGGTGTTGCTGACAAAGTTTGATATTGAGTACCTCACCTCTAAAGTAATAAAATATTGAGCCATAGCCGAGTTCTTGGCATTACAACCGATAGAAGGATATCAATACAAGTTGAGTTCCCGACAATGAGGTCCAAGTATAGCAGTCTAAGGATGGAAGATGTATTTCGACAGAGCAGTGAACTGTAAAAGAGCCGGATTGGAATCGTGATAGTAACCTCTGAAGGAGAAACCTTGCCAAATGGCCAAGAAGTTGACGTTCGGATAACCAACAACATGGTTGAATATGAAGCATATGCCTTTGGATTGACTGCATTGATAACCTTGAGAGCTAAGAATGTTGAGGTCTACGAGACTCGATGTTGGTAGTCCGACAGATGCAAGGAGAGTGGGAATTGATGGAAGAATGTTGAAACCCTACTTGTTCCACCTCAGGAATCTGGCACAAGCCCTCCCCGATTGTAAATTCCAGCACTTTCCACGAGAAGAGAATCAGATGGCAGACGCGCTAACCATATTAGCCGCCAACTTGGAACTCCAGAGAAATTATAATGACACCTCTAGTGTTGACGACAGTACGTAAAACCAGTTTACGAGATAGAAAGAATCTTAGAGGGGAATTCGAAGATGGGAAACCTTGGTATTATGATATTCAGAGATATCTGGAACATGGGAAATCCCCAGAAGAAGCAGCAGAAAAGACGGGATAGCCATTAAAAATTGGCCTCTCAAATGTGAGTTTGATGAGAGAACTCTACAAGATACAAGCGAATGGCATTCAGCTGAACTGTTTGAGAAAAGAGGAGCTCAAAGGTAATGGAAGAAGTACATCCCGGAGTATGTGGACCGCAAATGAATGGTTGAATTTGTCCCGTAAGATAGTAAGGCAAGGTTTCTACTGTTTGACCATGGAAGCTGACTGTGTGAAGCTGGTAAAGCATTGTCATGATTGTCAAGCGCATGGTAACTTGAACCATTTGCCGCAAACATAGTTGCATGGGTTGTCAGAGCCGTAGCCTTTCTCAGCATGGGGGAATCGACATGATCAGAGAAATTTGACCGAACGCATCAAATGGACATCGCTTTATAGTAGTAGCAATAGACTACTTTTCAAAATGAGTGGAAGCTGAGTCATTCCGCAATGTTACAGCAAGCAATTGACAAAATTCATAGCCCGGAATCACGTGGTCACAGACAATGGAGTACAGTGTCAATGAGAAATGAAGGCTATGCTACAGAAGTATGGGATAGGGCATCACAAGTCGTCACCATACAGGCCGCAGGCAAAGGGGAAGTCGAGGCAGCCAATAAGACATAAAGAGGAATTATCCAAGATGATGGAGAACTACAAAGATTGGGCGATAAGCTGTCGTACGCCCTGTGGGGGTAGGTACAGAACATCTGTGAGAATAGCAACGGGAGCCACGCCTTACTCTTGGTCTATGGAATGGAAACAGTATGCCCGGTGGAAGTTGAGATACATTCTATGCGGGTTATTAACAGAAGTAGAGCTGCCTAAACGAGAGTGGGCTCGCAGAGGTTTGAACAGTTGACATTACTGGATGCGAAGAGAATGAAGTCTTTACAACATATTGCAGTTATTATACCAGAGAAGGTTGCTCGAGCGTTCAACAAGAAGGTGCATCCTACCAATATCAAAAAGTGTGATTTGGTGCTTAAGCAGTCAAAGCCATCGACGGCGAATCCGAGAGGAAAGTTTAGACCTAAACTGGGAAGGACCCTACATAGTCCAGAAAGTGATGGGAAATAGAGCAGTGGGACTGTCAGATTTAGAAGGGAACGAGTTCACCGAGCCGATCAACGTGGATAGATTGAAGCAGTATTTTACATGAGGAAGAGAAGATCGAGCAGTCACCAATGGAATTGGCGGGAGACCTAGTCCAAGGAATAGGAAATTCATTCATGTATGCATGCATACCGTAACATATTTGCATTCTATTTTTGTGTTTTTTTTGTTTTGTATTAACAGGAGAGACAGAGAAAGCGGCAAATGCAAGCCAACCAGAAGCAGCAATAGTACAATGTCATCAGTTTAGGAATGAATCAGTATCAGTTTCGAGAAGGAATCCCAGGGTTGAGGCCCATATCAGTATCAGTTTCGGGAAGGAATCCCAGGGGCCGCGGAAGCCCACCTTATCAGCAGTGGAAAAGAAGATTTTTCGTGGAGTGAAAAAAAAAGTCCTTGATGGTAGACATATGTCTGGTGATGACATTGTTTGCTGCAGGAAAACCCTTAGAAATGATAAGTGCGAGATGCTCTTCACCCGGTATTCTGAGTGGTTGATCTCGGCTAGACTCGAGAGCACTTGATTACGGGATCTAGCAGTAGCAGTAGAAGCCTAGTAGTCGGAAAGATGACTAGTTGAAGAGATGGCGGATCAATGAATGACCGTTTGCCTGGATGTCCATATTGGTTTACTTATGTTACGATATGTGATATGGTTGAAACGAAGCAAAAAGCACACATACGAGACATGTGAAGGTGATAGGGAAGTCCACCCATGAGCCGGGAATCGTTGTGGACGAAGCATGGAGTTGTTCAAGGACCTCCAATGGCCGAAAAATGAGGAGCAAAACAACAGCCACTACCGAGTAGAAAACAGTGAGCATAATTCATTTTTGTTTGCCTCCCGAGTCGCTCAACTGACGATGAGTGAGTATTCCGCAACTCCCTCTTGTAATCACATATGTTTCATGCTTGTTTATTGATCCTGGGACCTTAGTAAACTCCAACAATAGTATCAGAGCAAGAAGAGCATGAAAAAGTTTAGGGCTTAAAATTTGGGTAAACTTGATTTTGAGCATGATTAATGAAATTGGATGAATTAGTATGCTTAAATGTGTTGAATTGAGGATTGATTGGATCAATTTATTGAAATTGTTTTTGGAACAAATTTCCCCAATTTCTTGGTTTGGCCGAGAGTTAGAGAGCCCTAAATGACTTGGTGTTTTTGATTTTTGATTCATGGATGAGTTAGAATCATTCGGGGAATGTGATTTAATGTCGATTTGGATTTAATTGGATTGAAACCAAATCGGACAAAAATAATCCCTAAAAGCCGAAAGTCATTGAGCATGTATTGGGTTTGATTTTAATTAAATTATGTTGGACATGATTTAATATTGATAAGCATGATTAATTAGGCTAATTGATGTTTTAGAATGTTAATTGGATAATTAATTGTGTACTGCACTTTAGGTAATTAAATTGGGAAAATTGGATTTTTGGAATTTAATTATTTGGGCCTTAAATTGGATTGGGCTTGTTGTGTTGTAATTGGGCTTATTGGGCTTAGTTGTACTAAGTTGGGTTTAGGCTAAATTGGTTGGATCCAATTGGGCCCAAAACCGCTCCATAAAGCCCAAATGCGACTAATGGACCTTTAAAGTTTAATTGGGCCTAATGGGCCAAGATTGATTCTGGCTTATGGGGGTAACTCCCGGATTGGATTTTGGTTATTCGGTTTGATGGAGTTGACCAAAAGTCCACGCCTTAAAGAAATTAATTAAAAGACCATTGGACTTTAATTATATTGAACATTGGACGTTAATCGGGCTTTGAGACCCGCAACGATTAAATTTAAAATTTAAGTCGTAAAGGTTCGTTAATAAAGTGTAGTATTTAATTTGGAATAAATATGAATTAGAATTATTAAATACCAAATTGAATTGGATTTAATTGTGTAGTTTATTTGTTGGTTTCTATAATATGTCCCAAACAAAGATTAAGCATATGAAATATAATAAATGAATATATATTAAACTTTGAAGTATGGCGGAATCATACTTACAATGCTTTGTTGATGAAGAAAATCAAACCAAAATGGAATCTCCAAGGTTGGGATGATTCGGCCAAGAAGAGAGAGAGAGGGGAAAGCTCCAAGCTTTGTGTATTCCAAGCTCTTTGATGGTTTCCCTATCACCTCTTTATGATCCCTTGAAGGTGCTAGCCTTTGTTGTGATTTTTCAATGCACACCTTCTTCAAACCTTGCAACAAAATTGAAGAAATGGAGAGCAAAAACTGCATGCAGTTTTCGGCAATTTGAGAGAGAAAAGAGAGTTTGTGTAATTAATTTTTTGTTACCAAAAATCAATTTATATTTATGCCATAATATTTATTAAATAATAATAAACTTATGACACAAACCATGCAATGGCTTAGAGTGTCAAACACTCAAACTCCATGCAAAACCTTTGAGTGTATTGCACAATATCACCATGCAATGCATTACCAATTAAATAATGCATATAATGACATGTGTCATGTGGGCCCCACACGTTTCCAAATGAAAGTGGGCCCATGTGCACTCACGCGTTCGGGTTCGATATTTCCGAAATACCGAGCTTACGTCGCGACGTTAATTAAACCGAATTTAAATAAATAATTGCGCCTGGCGAAATTATTACTTACGTCGCTAACGAATTAATTCTAAATTAACTCGTATGCCCGAATTAAAATCTAATTTTAATTTCGCGTCGAAATCGAATTTCGATTATTATATCGAATATAATAATTTTATCGATTAATTCCAAATTAATCGTTCTCTCTCTAAATAAAGCACTTTATCCAAGATAAAGTTTCTCCGCAATTAATCCAAGATTAATTAAGTCCGAATCAAATATCATAGGTGAATCTTCAGGAAGCGACCTAAGAGATCTCCGGATATGTTGGCAGTAAATACGGTCGTCGGATAATCCGAACACGTACGTACCTCGTACTACGTTCTTACCGATTCACAAGACAAGGTTGGCTTCTAGCAAAGCGCCATGCCTACCCAATTCTCCAGAAATATTCTTATTGGAATATTAGATCTATATCAAGCGTAGTATACCGTAGTATTGCGTACATCGATCCTGTATCGGATGATCACATGTTAGGCCTGGGGCTGGAGATGTGTCTGCCCCGTACGAAACATATATCGGACATCAAGCAACCAGTCTCTTTAAGTCGGACAATCCTGACCTGGTCATATTGTCCCGATGGTTGCAACCTTTTATAGAGTACTAGTTCTGTGTCCTGCGTGATTATCACCTCCATATGTCTGAAGCGATACTTCCATCTCGACATCACATCCAGTACACTACGATTCTCGATAAACCCAGAAGAGGTGTACACAGAACCGGTTAAGGTCCCCAACCACCAAAACCAAAGTTTACCGATTGTCGCAAGTACTAGCGATGTAAGTCTCAGGTTAAGACCATATACACCTACCCTGATGCGGCCTCCCATAGACACGCAGACATACTACCAATGGGATTCCGCGGGGTCTATCCAGAGCGAAGCTGTTTTCCGTACCATCGGTAAAACACAACCTCCTATCGCACTTGCATAAGTATCCAATACTTAAATATATGAGAACTATGCCGTTGTGCCCTCACAACGTGCACAAGCGCAATACTAGTCTATTCCGCATTATCGATGTCCGATCTTGATAATACTCCGACTAGGGATATTTAATGATTAAACCTTTATGGATTGATACTGTCTCATATCATCTCAATCCGGTATTAATCATATGGACTTTCGCCATTTATATATCAAAGTAAATAATATTACAAAGCGGCAAAAGGCAATTTCATTATCACATAGTTAATTTTGTACAATAATACAATAACATTTACAAACAGTGACGCTATGGGACATAATGTCTAATATAATTTAATTCGAGAATTCGTACTTTGAGTACTTATTCGCAAAACGAGTTTGACTCGAGCAAAATCAAATCGTTGTTTGAACATTGGATGATCACTAATTATCAGATTAATTAATTTGATTAGATTGATTGATAACATGCTTGTGTGAATACATTGTTGCGATGCATGAATAATGTATATCGGATGGATATTAGATGGGTGGGACAATTTTAGAAATTGTTGTAATAAATTTGATTTATTTATTGGACATGCGTGTCCAACCTTATTACCTCATTATTCTTTGTATTCTCTTCTCACCTATTCCCCTCAATGTAAATGAGGTTTCTTTAGAAGTGTAGTGTAACGGGTATAAGCAAATACATGTGCTAGCGGGAGAGAGAAAGGGAGAGATTTTATCTAGGATCAATGTGTAAAGTATCCATCCGTATATCATTATTATTTAATCATATGCACTTTATTATGTGTTTAGAATGCATGTTTAAGGGTGTATGATGATGAGACCTTAACAAATATAATAAATTAGTTGTCAATATACACTCAAAAAACCCTCGCAAAATATTAAGCGTATTTCCTTCCATTGAGTGATTCTCACTCAAGATCCGAGACTGGCATTGGCTTGTTTGAATCACGAAGGCTTTGTTCCATATTGGTGTCTTGTCCAAGTTGTGGTTTGTTGGCCAAAGTCAAGACCACTTCTTGCCATCGACATTGATTACGAAGCTTTCTATGGTCAATGGGTCGCGCTTAACTGGGATCACTAAGTTTGTTGTGCCAAAGCCAAGGCTTAGTTGATTCAGAGGAAAAATGTTAGGTAATACATTGGATGTATTGGCATATATAAGATATATGTTTCGGACTTAGATGTCCCCCTACCGGATCTAGGAATTGGATTGGATCCAATCGATCTTAGAGATCTACCTAGTTAATTATCATATAATTTGTTGGCCAAAGTCAATATTGTGTGATATTTAACGGGATCCTAGCCCACTAGGAAACACGGTTTCCCGAGTTCTTGACAGAGGGTTAGAGGCTCGCCGAAAAATAGCGGGAGGCTAGAATTGAATTTGCAATATTCGTTTAATTACTTGCCATACGCGCTCAAAACAAATATCATTCGTCAAATATATTAAATGTTAGTTGGACTAATATTTAAATGTTGTTTTAACAAATAGTTGGACTATATTCAAACTATTCATTTATAGTTGATTTTATAATTGGATTATAGTAATCAATATAATTGATTTTAATCTATTAAATTATAGTTGATTAAATAGTTGGACTATTGTAATCATTATAATCAATAGTACCGAAATCGTTGATTAAATAGTTGGACTATTAGAATCAAGATAGAAATTGAAAGATTGACATTTAAAACATAATCCTAGGGAAAAATGTGTTTAAATGGCTTAATTTTCAAATTGGGAATTAATTTCAGGATGGTCCTGGAAAATAATAAGTTACCTTATTTGATAAAATAACATATTAGGCCTAAGCCCGGAGTTAAGTAAATAGTAGAGCATAATCTTTGGAAGATTTATGTGATGATAACTTTAGTGCTTAATCCATTAAGCTTGTCGCAGTAGACTCCTTAATTTCTGAATCAGAACTAAGGATTAGATCCTTCAAGTATGATAATGAAATTGAAGGATCTTCATAAATCTATCTTTAGATTTTAGAAGTACTAAATTCCAATAATAACTCTTGGAGAGTTAATGACTATTCTCAAGGAGACAGAGTCAAGATTTGCAATAAGACAAGTAGCGCAAGGCACACCTTGCTTCGATATTCTAGAAGTCTGAGGCTTGGCCAAAGGCTTCTGGAATGTTGAAAAAGGGCAAATGCAAAAATCATTATAATCTTCTAGAAAGATAAAGGACATATCTTAAAATGTCTGCCTAAATGTGGCAAACGGGATCGCGGAAGCGTAACTGCCGTTTGGACAAAGCATTATGTTCACTACTAGTATTGAAATTGGATTTTAAAAACTTAGTGTGGTACACAAATATATACTGGTGTTCAGAATCTGCTTTGAGCAGGATACTGACTTCAGTTGAGATTAATCTGCGAATCGGAAACGGGATGAAAGTCGCTGTTTTGACCGTAGATACCTAAGTTTAGGAACTACCTTCCGGTACGTACTTGAATTAGGAAACTGTTATAATGTAACTAGTTTGACTAGAAACATTATCTCCATATCAGTGTTTAACCCGCTGCGGGTGAACCTTTATATTCTAGAACACTAAAGTGTTTCATTATATAAAGATGAGATAAACACATTAGATGTGAATAACAGTATTTATATTTTGAATATAAATAAATCTCAAATATATAACATGACAAACAAATAGCTCAAACTGATTTGATCAGATGAAACTCAATTGTGGCATTGTTGTCTGGGACACAATCCAACAAGACTCGTATATCCACACTTTTGAAGAGTGGGTACTAGGACGGATTTGATTCTATTCAAATAAAGTCTACGAATCTAGTTTATTAGGCAAAGTGCCTAAAACACTATTTACTTGGTAAAAGTGCAAATGCCACATATCTGTTAGCCCTAGTTCATTGTGAACCAAGTAGGCCCATGTCTAGCTAGGCTAGATGTGGATATGAATGTTTCGTGACCTTTACGGATGTGGCATCGCGTTATGGTTATTTGTTTCTTTTGAAGAACACAAATCAGAAACTTTTATAGTTTCGACACGAAATAGACAAACAGATCTGCTAATCTATTAAACTGTCACGGTAAGACCGTAATGGAAAATACTTAAGCAATAAGTTTCTAATATACATGAAAGAGTATAATATTCTTTCAATGAGGACTCCTCCCGGAACACGTCAAGTTGAGGGTGTGTCCGAACCGAGTAACCGAATTTTGTAAGACATTATAAGGTTAATCATGAGTCGCTCTGAGCTACCATTTCCTTCAACGGATAAGCATAAATAGTGCAAGAACTTATTTAGAATAAGGTTCAATAAAATCTGTTTGACATATTTCATATTAGATATGAACAGGAAAGAAACCGGGTTTCTCATTCCTAATAATTTGGGAATGCTAGGCAAATGTTTGGATGATACCAAACTAAAACCCAAATTGGATAAGTGCCAAATGTAGGTTTTCATAGGGATACCAAAGTATAGTACTTATACAACTCACAAGAGAACAATTAGATTGTCACTCGCCATGCGGTTTTCCTAAGTGGAATACCGATATGCAGTGGTAAGTGGGAGGATAGTATAACTCGATGAAAATCAGAGTAATATTGTTCAAGGCACCGAATCCTTAATGGAACACAAATAGTTCATCAATGATGAAACTATTGCCATTAATCTTTGAATACACAAGAACCGCGTAAGTCGGAGAGAGTCAGAAAACAACCTGGGGTATGGGTTTCTGATCTCACCTCATAAAGATGTCTATCTTATTGAGGAATACCAACCGACTACGTATGAGGAAGTGATACATGTTATCGACTCCCTATTTATGGCAAAGTGCCATGAGTCCGAAATGGATTCCATGTATATCAACCAGTTTGGATACTAGTTGATGTACCGCTAGGCATTGTGCCTATTGGTACTTTATAAGTCTTCAATGAAGACATACATGGAAGGCAACATACAACGAATAAAGCTAGGCTTTTAGCGGAAAGGTATCGTTATCATCATTGTGTTGATTATGATTTAACCTTTTACCTGTTGCCACGGTAAATCCATTTGGATAATTCTTGGTAATGCTGCATGTTTCATTTATGAAATATGTCCGCTTAACGGGAAAATCACTTTCCTGAAAAGGAAACCATTTGGAGGATGTTTACAACATCATGTCGGTTTTGTCGTACCTAAACTAGGAAACAAGGTTTGCGGGTTATTCGATCCATGTTTGTATTGAAGCAACCATTAGGTTCTTGGAATTTTCGTTTTGATGTAATCATAATGGTTAATGATTTAATTCAAAACGAAAAAGATTCTTATGTATATAAGAGGGTTAGTGGGAGCGCACTGACAATGGTTGTCTTATATAAATAATGATAATATGTCATTTCTTGGAAATGATATTCCCATAATAATCGGCGAAAGCTTGGCTTTCGAGAAAAACTCTCTGAGAACTCGTATATTGAAAAATGTACACGACCTGGTGTCTCATACGCTTTGAGTATATGGATTCACAAACAGGCCAATCCAAGTGATAGTCACTGGATTGAAGTTAAGAACATACTTAGTATCTTAGAGAACTAAGGATGTTGTCTTGAACTATGGAGATGGAGAACTTGAAGTGACTGGGATCACTGTTGCAAGTTTCCTAACCGATAAAGACGACTAAAAGTCGTAAAATGGTACTATACAGTTTGAATAACGGAACAGTGAGCTGGAAATCTTCCAAGCAAGATACTGTTACCGAATAAACAACAAATGCAGGTTATTGCTGCAGCTGAGGCAGCAATAGAAGCCATTTGGGTCGACAACAAATCTAATTAGATTAGATATAATTCTGTTAGCAGCTGAGCTAGGCTTTAGCATAAGCTAAAGAATTAATGGTCTCATCAACGATCCAGATACATACTTCGATATTCATCTAATTCATTCGGATCATACATCGTGGTGATGTGATGATCGAATAAATCGCATCAGACGATAATCATGCAAATCCGCTGACGAAAGCATTTCTCAGCAGTTTGAGCCAACCGTACATAGTTCGGGTGTAAGACACTCGAGTGACTGGCTATATGCCAAGTGGGAGATTGTTGGACAATTATGACCCATAACGTCACTATTTGTACAGATCATGGTGTTGTTGTACAAATTAACTATGTGACAAAGGAGATTGCACTCTTATCATTTGTGATTAGATCACCTAGATGAATAAATGATAGGAGGTCCCTGTGATTTGTTCCTGGATTGAGAATGATATGAGACAGTATCAATCCACGAAGGATAAATCATTAAATATCCATAGTCAGAGTATTATCCAGATTGGACATCGATGAATATGTAAAAGACTAGTATTACACTTGTGCACGTTGTGAGGGCACAACGACATAGTTCTCATATATTTGGGTATAGGATACTCATGCAAGTGTAATAGGAGGTTATGTTTTACAGATAGTATGGGAAACAGCTTCGCTCTGGATAGACCCCCTCGGAATTCCATTGGTAGTATGACTATGTGTCTATGGAAGTCCGAAATCAGGGTTGGTGTATTTGGTCTTAACTTGAGACATGCACCGCTAATACTTGCGACAATCAATATACTTTGGTTACGGTCGTCCAGGGCTTTAACAGGTTCTGTGTATGCCTATACTGGGTATATTGAGAATCCTAATGTGTTAGGTATGATGTCAAGACGGAAGTGTCACTCCAGTCATATGGAGATGATGATCGCGTAGGGATACAAAACTGGTTCTCTAAAAAGGTTGCAACCGTCGGGATAATATGACTTGGTCATGATTATCCGATATTAAAGAGACAAGTTGCTCGTAATCCGATATATGCTTCGTACGGGGCATACACTGTACCAGCCCCAGGCCTTGCATGTGATCATCCATTATCTGAATGGGTTTAATCAGGGCAACATGTGAAAAAGTTTCGTCATAATCGACACCATGTCGTTGACGATACCCTTTCGCTATAAGCTTAGCATTGTATGTTTGTATGTTGCCATCCATGTCAGTCTTGTTCTTGAATACCCATTTACAACCAATAGGATTTACGCCTCCTGGTGCATCAACCAGTGTCCAAACTTGGTTGGTATACATGAAATCCATTTCGGACTTCATGGCTTCTTGCCATAAAGCGGAGTCGATATCTTGTATCGCTTCCTCATACGTAGCCGGCTCATTATCCTTAATAAGATTAATATATATGTGAGGTGAGATCAGAAATCCATACCTCTCAGGTTGTTTTCTGACTCTCTCTGACCTACGTGGTTCTTGTGTATTAGAAGATTGTGGTAAGTCTCATCCCTGATGAACTGTTTGTGTTCCGTTTGGGAATCGGTGCCAGGTGTTAGAGTTCAAATCAAGGTCCCAAGGATCACAAACAATGCATAAAAACGAGTTGAATACTCAAAGGAGTAAGGCGGAATTCATACTCACATTGATGGGTTTTGATGGATGAAGAACAAGATGCGTTTTTGGCTCCCTCCATAGAGCTCGGCAGTAGCTTTCCTTGACAGTGGGCTGTGCGATTTTGATCCTCTTTGAACCTCCAAGAATCGGCCATGCAAGACTCCATTGAAGCTCCAAGCTTCAAGCTTCCATGCTCAAAGATTTCGTTTCCCTATCACCTATGTATCACTCAAGGTGTGCTAGCACTTGTTCATCTTCCATTTTGCTTCTCAAAATTTCGGTGAAACCAGAAAAATGAGAGAAGAAATCGCACCATGCGTGAAGGAGATGAAGAAGAAAAAGAGAGGGAGAGGAAGAGTTACGTTTTTGCTCCAAAGCAAAAAACGTGTACTGTACTATTTTTTAGAGAGAGAGAAGAAATGCTTTTGTATATATATTTTATTAATGTTTACCAAGTAAATAAAATAAGACATATACTCAACTTTAATTCAAAAGTCAAAAAGGCAAGGAATAAAATAATGTTATATTCCATCTCAAGCCTTTTAAAAGCTTTCAATCATTGCACATCACTATTCACATCACATCTCTTCACTTTATTAAAGTGACAACATGTCATGTCACATCACTCAAAGTGACAAGTGATTTGACAATTGATGCGACTAGTGATTTGACGCTTGATGTGACTTGCGTGCCGCACTCGAATTCGAAATGCGAATGCGCTCGCAATCACTCTCGGGCTCGGGTTCGCTAATTCCAAATTAACGAATTTTCCGTCGCGTCGTAATTAAATGATTACGCCTAGCGAAATCACTATTCACGTCGCTAACGAATTAATTCTAAATTAATTCGTTCACCCGAATTAAAATCTAATTTTAATTCCGCGTCGAAATCCAATTTCTAATAATATATCGAATATATTATTTTATCGATTAATTCCAAATTAATCGTTCTCTCTCTTTAATTAATATTTTATCCCAGATAAAATATCTCCGCAATTAATCCCAGATTAATTTTCTCTCTCATCGAATTAATCCCAGATTAATTCTATCTCTCTCTCTTCTAATTAATCCTAGATTAATTAAAGTGCGAGTTATACATCATCGGTGAATCTTCAGGAAGCGACCATGAGATCTCCGGATATTGGCAGTAAATACGATCGTCGGACTGTCCGAACACGTAAGTACCTCGTACTACGTTTATATCGATTTACAAGACAAGGTTGGCTTCTAGCAAAGCGCCATGCCTACCCAATTCTCCAGAAATATTCTTACAGGAATATATAGATCTGTATCAAGCGTAGTATACCGTAGTTGTGTATATCGCGCCCAGTATCGGATAATCACGTGCTAGGGCTGGGGCTGGATAAGTGTCTGCCCCGTCCGAAGCACATGTCGGATGTCTGGTAACATAGTCTCTATAATCGGATATACATGACCTGGTCACAATATCCCGATTGGTTGCGCAACACTCAAGAGCACTAGTACCGTATCCTGCGTGACATCAACTCCAATATGACTGAAGTGACACTTCCGTCTCGACATCACACCCAATACACTACGACTCTCTGATAAACCCAGAAGCGGTGTACATAGAACCGGTTAAAGCCCTGTACCACCAAGACCAAAGTCTACCGATTATCGCAAGTATTAGCGATGCAAGTCTCAGGTTAAGACTATACACACCTACCTCGATTTCGGCCTCCCATAGACACATAGTTATAATACCAATGGGATTCCGAGGGGTCTATCCAGAGCGAAGCTGTTTCCCGTACCATCGGTGAAACACGACCTCCTATCGCACTTGCATAAGTATCCAATACTTATATATATGAGAACTATGCCGCTGTGCCCTCACAAACGCGCATAAGTGCAATACTAGCCTATTCTGCATTATCGATGTCCAGTCTCGATAATACTACGGCTAGGGATATTTAATGATTAAACCTTCGGGGACTGATACTGTCTCATATCATTCTCAGTCCAGGTACTAATCATAGGGACCTCTCTTCATTTATATATCTATGGTGATCTAATCACAAATGATGAGAGTGCAATTTCCTTGTCACATAGTTAATTTGCTACAACAACACAATGATCTGTGCAAATAGTGACGTTATGGGTCATATTATCCAACAATCTCCCACTTGGCACATAGCCAGTCACTCAAGTGTCCCACACCTGAACTATGTACGGTTCGCTCAAATTGCTGAGGAAAGGTTTTCGTCAGCGGATTTGTTTGTTTATCGTTTGACGCGATTTACACGATCATCACATCGCCACGATGTATGATCCGAACGAATCAGATGATATAGAAGTATATATCTGGATCGTCGATGAGACCTTTAATTCTTTAGCCTGTTCTGACGCCTAGCTCAGCTGCTAACAGAACTACATCTAATCTAATCAGATTTATTATCGATCCAAATGGCTTCTATTGCTGCCTCAGCTGCAGCAATAATCCGTATTTGTTGTTAATTCGGCAACAGTTATCTTGCTCGGAAGATTTCCAGCTTACTGTCCCAGTGTTCAAACTTTATAGTACCGCAGTATTTACCAGTTTGGAAACTTGCAGCAGTGATCCCAGTCACTTCAAGTTCTCCATTTCCATAGTTTAAGACAACATCTTTAGTTCTCTCAGATACTAACAGATGTTCTTAATCTTCAATCCAGTGACTATCACTTGGATTGACCCGATTGTGACTCCATATGCTCGAAGCGTATGAGACACCAATACAAGTACATTTTAAATGTACAATTTCCCAGAGAGTGTTAACAACTTCTAATCTATCCCAGTAGATCTTTATTCCTTGAATAAAGGTTGTTACTCCCCAGAATTCTAAGGAGAATTTCTAAAAGCCAAGCTTTCACCAATTGTTTTATGGGAATGTCACTGTCAGTGCGCTCTCCCACTAACCTCCTTATAGACACAAGAGTTATTTCGTTTTGAGTTAAATCATAAACCATTATGATTATTTCAAAACGTCAGTTCCAAGAACCTTATGCTTGCTTCAATCCAAACATGGATTGAATAATCCGCAAACCTTGTTTGTCGGTTATACAAGATCGTCAGAATGTTGTAAACATTCTCCAAAAGGTTTCCTTTTCAGGAAAGCGATTTTGATTTATAACTGACATATTTCACAAATGAAATATACAGTTATCAACAAGCATCTTCAAAATGGATTTACCATGGCAACAGGTAAAAGGTTGAACCGTTATTAACACAATGTTGATAACGATACCTTTCCGTCAAAAGCCTAGCTTTGTACGTTGGTATGTTGCCATCCATGTATGTCTTCCTTGAAGACGTATAATGTACCAATAGGCACAATGCTTTGTGGTACAACAACTAGTATCCAAAATAGTTGTTAAACATGGAATCCATTTTGGACTATGGCACTTTGCCATAATAGGGAGTTGATACCTCGTATCACTTCCTCTAAACGTAGTCGGTGGATATACCTTCATAAGATTGACATCTTAATGAGGTTAGATCAGAAACCCATACCCTAGGTTGTTTTCTGACTCTATCCGATCTACCCGATTTCTTGTGTATTTGAAGATTAATGGTACAGATTCATCATAGATGAATTGTTTGTGTTCCATTAAGGACTTCGTGCTTTGAATAGTATTACTCCGATTTTCATCGAGTATCACTATCCTCCCACTGACCACTGCATATCGGTATTCCTCTCAGGAAAACCGCATGGTGAGCAATAATCACATTGTTCTCATGTGGGATTTATAAGTACTACTATATGGTTTCCCTTAGGATAACCTATATTGGCACTAATCCATTTTGGGTTCTTAGTTTGGTATCATCCAAACTTTATGCCTGGCATACCCAAATTATCAGGAATGAGAAACCTCGTTTCTTTCCTGTTCATATCCTATATGATATCTGTCAAACAGATTTATATGGAACCTTATTCTAAATAAGTTTTGCACTGTTAATACATATCCTGTTTGAAGGAAATGATAGCTCAGAGCGACTCGTGATAAACCTTATCATGTCCAACAAAATTCGGTTTTAGTTCGGACACACCGTCTAACTGACATGTCTCGTTTAATTGTGTCCTAGACAACAATGCCACAAATAAGTCTCTATTGATCAAATCAATTTGAGCTATTTATTTGTCATTTATATGTTTGAGATTTTATTATATTCAAAATATAAATTCTGTTATTTACATCTAATGTATTTATCTCAGTATTATCTTTATAATAAAACACTTTAGTGTTTTAGAATATAAAGGTTCACCCGCAGTGGGTTAAACACTGATAAAGAGATAATGTTCTAGTCAAACTAGTTACATTATAACAGTTCCTAATTTAAGTACACACCCAAGGGTAGTTCCTAAACTTAGGTATCTACGGTCGAAACAGCGACTTTCGTCCCGTTTCCGATTCGCAGAGGAATCTCAGCTTGAAGTCAGTATCCTGCTCAAAGCAAATTCTGAATATCAATACATATATTTTATGTATCACACTAAGTATTTAAAATCTAATTTCAATACTAGCTGTGAACATAACTAAGACAAACATATTTAAAGTTAGAGCCTCGTCCTTTCTTTAATTCCTTCGTGTTTTCCATATCCAAATGGTAGTCACTTTGGGATATGTCAATTATCATTTTTCAATATTTCACAAACCTTGGCCAAGCCTTGGGTTTCGGAATATCGAAACGATGTGCACCTTGTGCTACATGCCCAATTGCAAACTTTGACTTTTTCTTCTCTAGAATAGTCAATTAATTCTCCCAGAATTATTAAATTGCATTTTTAATACTTCTTAAATCAAAAATTAGATTTATGACAAGTATATTAAATTAAGCATTAAAGTCATCATCACATAAATCTTCCAAAGATTTTATGCTCTACTTATTTTGCTTAATTTTGGGCGTAAGGTATAATAAGTTATTTTATCAATAAAGTAACCTATTATGTATTCCAATTTGAAAATTAAATCATTTAAATATTTTAATCCCAGATTATATTTTAAATATCCTTCTTTTCAATTTTATCTTGATTACAATAGTCCAACTATTTAATCAACGATTAGTGGTACTATTTATTATAATGATATAATAGTCCAACTATATAATCAAATATAATCCAAATTAATTAACCTCAATTACATTGATTACTATAATCCAATTAAAATCAACTGTAAACTGAAATTAATTAATTCAAATATATTGATTAATATAATCCAATTATATATAATCAACTATAATACAGTCCAACTGTTTATTAAAACAACAATTTAAATATAGTCTAACTAACATTAATATAACGACGAAATAATTTAATGAGCGTGTTTAGCGAGTATTCGAACGAATGTTGCAAATTCAATACTTGCCTCCCACTATTTTTCGTCGAGTCTCTAACCTCTGTCGAGTACTCGGGAAACCGTGTTTCCTAGTGGGCTAGGATCCTGTTAAATATCACACAATCTTGACTTTGGCCAACAAATTGTATGATAATTAACTAGGTAGATCTCTAAGATCAATTGGATCTTATCCAACTCATAGATCCAGTAGGTGGACATCCAAGTCCCAAACATATATCTTATATATGCCTATACATCGAATGTATACCCTAACCTTTTTCCTCTGAATCAACTAGGTCTTGGCTTTGGCACAACAAACCTAGTGATCCCAGTCAAGCGCGGACCATTGACATGGAAGCTTCGATCATCAATGTCAATGGACAAGAAGTGGTCTTGACTTTGGCCAACAAACCACAACTTGGACACGACACCGATATGGAACAAAGCCTCGTGATTAAAACACATCTTTGATGGACAAGGGCTTGACTTTGGCCAACAACCCCTGCCAATCTCGGATCTTGAGTAAGAATCACTCAATGGAAGGAAAAACGCATGATATTTAACGAGGGTTTTTCCCGTGCAAATTGGCTACCAATTTAATTATCTTTGTTAAGGTCTCATCATCATACACCCTTAAGCATGCATTCTAAACACATAATAAAGCGAGTATGAAATAAAATAATAATGATATGCGGATGGATATTTTACATTGATCCTAGATCAAATCTCTCACTTTCTCTCTCCCGCTAGCACTTGTATTACTTCTACCCGTTACACTACACTTCTAAAGAAACCTCTTTTACATGGAGGGAAATAGGTGAGAAGAGAATACAAAGAAATAGGAGATAAGGCTGGACACGCAGGTCCAATTTAATAAATCAAATTTATTACAATTTCCAAAATCGCCCAACCCGACTAATATCCATCCGATATACATTATTCAAACATCACACAACCATGTATTCATACAAGCATGTTATCAATCAATCAATCAAATTAATTAATCTTGATTATTAGTGATCATCCAATGTTCAAACAAAGATTTGATTTTGTTCGAGTCAAACTCGTATTGCAAACACGTACTCAAAGTACAATTTCTACGAATTAAATTAAATTACATAATTAAATCCAATTTAATACGTATTTAATTCTAATTCATTATTTAATTCCAAATTAAATATTACACTTTTATTAACGAACCTTACGACTTAAATTCCAAATTTAATCGCAACGGGTCTCAAAGCCCGATTAACATCTAATGTTTTATTTAATTAAAGTCCAATGGGCTTTTAATTAATTTCTATAGGCGTGGACTTTTGGTCAACTCGGGTCAAACCGAACAACCAAAATCCAATCCGGGAGTTACCCCATAAGCCTTTAAATTAATTTGGCCCATTAGGCCCAATTAAATAATTAAGGTCCATTAAGTCATAATTGGACCTTTTGGATTCGGTTTTGGGCCTAATTGGATCCAACCAATTTTGCCTAAACCCAACTTTGTTACAACAAAGCCCAAAAGCCCAATTACAACCTAACAAGCCCAATTTCCAAAATCAAGCCCAAATTAATTAACTTATAAAATTCCAAATTTCACAATTAATTAACCTAAGTGTAATACACAATCAATTACCCAATTAACATTTCTAAAACATCAATTAGCCTAATTAATCATGCATTTTAACAACCAAATAGTGTCCAACACAATTCAATTAAAATCAAACCCAATTAACATGCTATCAAGTCTCGGCAATTAGGGGTTTTTCAATTCAATTCGGTTTCAATCCAATTGAGTCCACAATCATAATTTCCCAAATCAATACAATTCATCCAATGAATTAAAACAACAAAATCACAAAGAATTTCATGTTCTTTAAAATTCGGCCAAGCCACTTTAAAAGGGAAAAATGTTCCAAATCAAAATTCAATCCAATTGAACTTCAAAACAACATTAACCAATTGTTTTAAGTCATCCAATGATTAAACAAAGCAAAATTACCAAGACATTAGGGTTCTTCCAATTTTCGGCCAAGCATCCAATTTGGGGAAAATTGAATCCAATTCAATTTCATGAAATTGATCACACACAATCTCAATTAAACATGTTCTAAGTATACTTAAACATCCAATTCAATTAAAAACTTGCTTAAACACATTTTACCCAATTTCAAGTTTCATGTTCAACCTAAAGAATTGGGGGGAAATTGATCTAATCCAATTTCTTGAAATTGATCATGCACAACTTCAATTCAACCTCATTCAAGCATAATGCATCAAACAATTCAACCAAATCATGCCTAAATCGAGTTTACCCAAATTAAAGTTTTGACAAAAATAAGCAAATTGGGGAAAATCAATCCAATCAATTTTTTATCAAATTGATTACATACAACTCAAATTCAATCATATATAATCATCCTCAAACAATCAATTAGACAGAATCAAGCTAAAATCAAAAAGCCCCAAATTTGCTCAAGAACCCTAATTCGGTTTTCATGCAACAAAAGCTCTAGATACCATTGTTAGAGTTCAAATCAAGGTCCCAAGGATCACAAACAATGCATAAAAACGAGTTGAATACTCAAAGGAGTAAGGCGGAATTCATACTCACATTGATGGGTTTTGATGGATGAAGAACAAGATGCGTTTTTGGCTCCCTCCATAGAGCTCGGCAGTAGCTTTCCTTGACAGTGGGCTGTGCGATTTTGATCCTCTTTGAACCTCCAAGAATCGGCCATGCAAGACTCCATTGAAGCTCCAAGCTTCAAGCTTCCATGCTCAAAGATTTCGTTTCCCTATCACCTATGTATCACTCAAGGTGTGCTAGCACTTGTTCATCTTCCATTTTGCTTCTCAAAATTTCGGTGAAACCAGAAAATGAGAGAAGAAATCGCACCATGCGTGAAGGAGATGAAGAAGAAAAAGAAGAGAGAGGAGAGGGAAGAGTTACGTTTTTGCTCCAAAGCAAAAAACGTGTACTGTACTATTTTTTAGAGAGAGAGAAGAAATGCTTTGTATATATATTTTATTAATGTTTACCAAGTAAATAAAATAAGACATATACTCAACTTTAATTCAAAAGTCAAAAAGGCAAGGAATAAAATAATGTTATATTCCATCTCAAGCCTTTTAAAAGCTTTCAATCATTGCACATCACTATTCACATCACATCTCTTCACTTTATTAAAGTGACAACATGTCATGTCACATCACTCAAAGTGACAAGTGATTTGACAATTGATGCGACTAGTGATTTGACGCTTGATGTGACTTGCGTGCCGCACTCGAATTCGAAATGCGAATGCGCTCGCAATCACTCTCGGGCTCGGGTTCGCTAATTCCAAATAACGAATTTTCCGTCGCGTCGTAATTAAATGATTACGCCTAGCGAAATCACTATTCACGTCGCTAACGAATTAATTCTAAATTAATTCGTTCGCCCGAATTAAAATCTAATTTTAATTCCGCGTCGAAATCCAATTTCTAATAATATATCGAATATATTATTTTATCGATTAATTCCAAATTAATCGTTCTCTCTCTTTAATTAATATTTTATCCCAGATAAAATATCTCCGCAATTAATCCCAGATTAATTTTCTCTCTCATCGAATTAATCCCAGATTAATTCTATCTCTCTCTCTTCTAATTAATCCTAGATTAATTAAAGTGCGAGTTATACATCATCGGTGAATCTCAGGAAGCGACCCATGAGATCTCCGGATATGTTGGCAGTAAATACGATCGTCGGACTGTCCGAACACGTAAGTACCTCGTAATACGTTTATATCGATTTACAAGACAAGGTTGGCTTCTAGCAAAGCGCCATGCCTACCCAATTCTCCAGAAATATTCTTACAGGAATATATAGATCTGTATCAAGCGTAGTATACCGTAGTATTGTGTATATCGGCCCAGTATCGGATAATCACGTGCTAGGGCTGGGGCTGGATAAGTGTCTGCCCCGTCTGAAGCACATGTCGGATGTCTGGTAACATAGTCTCTATAATCGGATATACATGACCTGGTCACAATATCCCGATTGGTTGCGCAACACTCAAGAGCACTAGTACCGTATCCTGGTGACATCAACTCCAATATGACTGAAGTGACACTTCCGTCTCGACATCACACCCAAACACTACGACTCTCTGATAAACCCAGAAGCGTGGTGTACACAGAACCGGTTAAAGCCCTTGTACCACCAAGACCAAAGTCTACCGATTATCGCAAGTATTAGCGATGCAAGTCTCAGGTTAAGACTATACACACCTACCTCGATTTCGGCCTCCCATAGACACATAGTCATAATACCAATGGGATTCCGAGGGGTCTATCCAGAGCGAAGCTGTTTCCCGTACCATCGGTGTGAAACACGACCTCCTATCGCACTTGCATAAGTATCCAATACTTATATATATGAGAACTATGCCGCTGTGCCCTCACAAACGCGCACAAGTGCAATACTAGCCTATTCCGCATTATCGATGTCCAGTCTCGATAATACTACGGCTAGGGATATTAATGATAAACCTTCGGGGACTGATACTGTCTCATATCATTCTCAGTCCAGGTACTAATCATAGGGACCTCTCTTCATTATATATCTATGGTGATCTAATCACAAATGATGAGAGTGCAATTTCCTTGTCACATAGTTAATTTGCTACAACAACACAATGATCTGTGCAAATAGTGACGTTATGGGTCATATTATCCAACACCAGGAATAGTATTACTCCGATTTTCATCGAGTTCTACTTTCCTCCCACTTACCACTGAATTTAGGAATTCCTTTTCGAGAAAACAACCGCATGTAGAGCAACTAATACCTTGTTCTCTTGTGGGTTGTAGAAGTAATATCCTTTTGTTTCCCTAGGATAACCTACAAATAGGCACTTATCCGATTTGGGTTCTGGTTTGGTACCATCCAAATGTTTAACGTATGCCCAACATCCCCAAATCTTCAGGAATGAGAAACCCGGTTTCTTTCCTGTCTATATTTCATATGGAGTCTGTTGTACAGACTTTGACGGAACCTTATTCAAAATAAGTATTGCACTCTTCAATGCATATCCCTAGAAGGAAATTGGTAGCTCTGTGCGACTCATCATAGACCTTACCATGTCTAACAAAGTTCGGTTTCTCCTTTCAGACACGCCGTTTAATTGAGGTGTTCCGGGAGGAGTCCACTGTGAAAGAATACCATACTCTTTCAAGTAATCTAGAAACTCATTGCTTAAGTATTCTCTACCATGGTTTGACCATAACGTTGTAATACTTTTACCGGTCTGTTTTTCTACTTCGTGTCGAAACTCTTTGAATTTCTCAAAGGTTTCCGACTTGTGTCTCATAAGATAAACATAACCATAACGCGATGCATCATCCGTAAAGGTTACGAAGTATTCATATCCACCTCTAGCCTGGCTAGACATGGGCCCGCATACGTCACTATGAACGAGGGCTAACAGTTTGGTGGCATGTGCATCTTTACCGCTTAAAGGTGTTTTAGGCATTTTGCCTAATAAACAAGATTCGCAGATGTCATATGAATTTGGATCAAATCCGTCCAAGTATCCATTCTTCGAAAGTGTCGATATACGAGTCTTGTGAATGTGTCCTATACGACAATGCCACATATAAGTTTCATATTTGTTACTTAATTTAAGACTTTTGTTTGTCATGTTATATGTTTGAGATTGATTTATATTCAAAATATAAAGACCATTATTCACATCAGCACTGCATATCTCAAAATGATTTTTATAAACAAAAGACCATGTGTTTCTGAATACAAAAGTATTCCCACATTAGGCTAAAAAGATACAGATATAATGTTTCTAGTCAAACTAGGTACATAATAGCAGTTTGATAAATTAAGTACATGCCCCGAGGCCAGTTCCAAAATGTAGGTCCCAACAGCCAAAACGGCGACTCTAGTCCCATTTCCAACTCGGAGGTTGATCTCTCCTAAAGTCAGTCTCCTGCTAATCTGCATATCATGCACATCAGTACATATATGAGTACCACAACCAGAATCAAAAATCCAATTTTTAAAACTAGAAGTAGACATTTTTATTTCAATAACAAACATATCTAAAGCCGGAGCCTTGCCCGCCTTCACTTCCTTCATGTGCGCCTTGTACTCACGGCAGTCACGCTTCCAGTGACCATGTTTGCCACACTGCAGGCAGACATCTTGGGATTTGTCATTTGTCTTCCCAAAAGACTTTGATGATTTGGCATTGCCCTTTCTTTTCTTCTTTTTCTTCACGCCTCAAGTAGACTTTGGCCAAGCCTTGGCAGACTAAGATGTCGAAGCGAAGTGCGCCTCGTACTTTTTGCCCTTCAAAAGCTCTTTTTCTGCTTCTCGCAGCATTGCCATCAACTCTCTAAGAGTATGATCTTGGTTCATCATATTATAGTTCATGATGAACTGACTCCAGCTGTCAGGAAGAGACTGTAAGATCAAATCTATGGAAGTCTCAGCCTCAAAGGTTATGCCTAGCTGACCCAACTATTCGATATCAGCAATCATCTACGACACATGGTGCTCCACATATGTATCCTCTGACATTTGAGAGCGAAAGATCTTCTTCTGCAATTTATACCTTTGCAATCTAAGGTTAGATCGGTGAAGGTTCTTCAATTTTGCCATCATAGTATAGGGATCCAATCCCTTATTCTGGCGACGAAATTAAAGTCGCTTACAAATTAATTCTAAATTAATTCTTTCACCCGAATTAAAATCTAATTTTAATTCCGCTTTGAAATCTAATTTCAATTAAAATATCGAATATAGTATTTAATCGATTAATTCCAAATTAATCGTTCTCTCTCTCTTAATCGAATTTTATCCGAGATAAATTCTTGCCGTAATTAATCCTAGATTAATTTTCTCTCTCTTATAATTAATCCCAGATTAATTCTTCTCGAGTCAAATGTCATCAGTGAATCTTTGGGAAGCGACCCACGAGAATCTTGGACATGTTGGTAGTAAATCCGGTCGTCGGACTATCCGAACACGTGCGTACCTGGTACCACGTTCTTACTGATTTACAAGACATGGTTGGCTTCTAGCAAAGCATTGTGCCTACCCAATTCTCTAGAAATATTCTTTTAAGTAATACATAATCTATATCAAGCGTAGTATAACAAGTATTGCGTATTGCGATCCAGTATCAGATGTCGCATGCTAAGTCTGGGGTTGGAATTGTGTCTGCCCCGTACGAAACATATATCGATAGTTGCAACATAATAGAGTACCAATTATGTATCCATGCGTGATCATCATCTCCATTTGACTGAAGTGATACTTCCATCTTGACATCACACCCAATACACTACGATTCTCAATAAACCCAGAATAGGCGTACACAGAACCTGTTAAAGTCTCGGACGACCAAAACCAAACCGTACTGATTGTCGCAAGTATTAGCGATGCAAGTCTCAGGTTAAGACCAAATACACCTACCCTAATTTGGATTCCCATAGACACATAGTCATACTACCAATGGGATTCTGAAGGGTCTATCCAGAGCGAAGCTGTTCCCGTAATATCGGTAAACAGAACCTCCTATTACACTTGCATTAGTATCCAATACCCAAATATATGAGAACTATTCTGTTACGCTTCCATAACGCGCACAAGTGTAATACTAGCATATTTCGCATTATCGATGTCCAGTCTCGATAATACTACGATTAGGGATATTTAATGATTAAATCTTTAGTGGATTGATATTGTCTCATATCTTATTAATTCGGAACAAATCATAAGGACAAATATCATTTATATATTCAAGTAATCTAATTACAAAATTATAAAATGGCAATTTCCTTTGTTACATTGTTAATTTGTACAAAAACCACAATGTCTTTTACAAATAGTGATGCTATGGGTCATAATTGTCTAACAAAAATAATGGGATAATTTACTTATTTGGTAATTTAGAAAGAGATAAAATAATTACTAACTTGGATAAGAATTTCTTTTCTAACTTGTTTAAGTTTTCTATGATTGATTATACATTTGATTAATATTTGTAGGTATCGTCGTTGTAAACCCTCGCGAGACTATAACTCGTCTACTAGGGACACATATGAGTTTAAAGGCTTGTTGCATACATTAAATGCAAATGTGATCCCTACGAAAGTGGCCTAGGTTAATTTAGTTTTAATTGTTTATTTCATATTATTTTTGTTTCTTTTGCTCTTAGACAAGAAAAATGTTAGGTTTGGGTCTTATGAGCATTTTGATGTGTTTTGATGTGTTTTTGTTATTTTGCAGAAAATATATCAATATTTACCCCCTTTTTACTTCATATTTTGTAAGTTTCTCGAGTCTTGAGAGAATTTTGATGTGTTTTTGTTATTTTGCAGATATAAATAACATCGGGACTTTATGGCATCAACTCGAGACTAAAATGATGTATTCTAGAACAAATAATGGCAAAATTGGAATTTTGCTTCATGGCACGTCAAGACACAAAGCATTTGTGCGTCGTGACTCGTGACTCGTGGAAAAATAGAATGTGGCAACCAGTATAACGTGTACGTCGCGACGCCAAGGACTTGGCGCGTCACGGATCTAACTCAATCATGCACCGAAAGTTTACAGCAGTGACACGCGTCTTCAACTGTAGCATGCGTCGTGACGCAAAAGACCTGTGCATCGCGACACCGGCCGATTTTCATGCCTATAAATTGCAGGCCAAATTTGAGGAATTCTTCATACTTTCTTCTGGGGAATTTCTCTGGAATACTAGAAAGAGATTATCTTGTGTGTTTATTTAAGCTTTCTTGTATTTAATTTTTATTTTAGTAATAAAATTTTGTGTGCTTTTATTCAAAGCAAGAGTAGGTAATCTCATTTTACTGGAGTGAATGGTGAAACTTTTAGTATGATAATTTAGATTAATATCCGTTATTTTATAATATATAAATTATATTCTAATATTTAATTTAATATGGATTAATTATTTACCGCCTATATGGTCAGTTTTAGATGACACACTTAGTTACTGCCTATATGGTCGGTTTATGTGTTAACCTTGTTACCGCCTAGATGGTCGGTTTCTTATGACTTTATTATCGCCTATATGGTCGGTTGGACCTAATTTGGATAAATAGTATCACCGCCTTCATGGTCGTTTTAATATAATTAATTCATGAAATAAATTAATCAGTTAACAATAACAGTTTATATATTATAATAAGAGATATTTCTATATTTGAAATATTAAAAGTGGATACCATAACTCCAGCATTTTATTTCATTGTTGTAATTTTACTATTTAGTTTTCAATTTGTTCTATGATGTTTTGTTTATTGATGTCTTTAGTAATCCTAGGTATGTATTGTAACTAATAACATTGTCTAGGGTTGTGATGAAAACCAATATTAATGATTTTATAAGTTGATTTATCTTATATCTTGTGTGATGTTTTGGCATATTTATTGAGTCTAGATCTTAATGAATATTATTTCACGGCCACCAATAAATTGATTTGGTAAACTTAAAATGAACTTGACAAAGAGATTTTAGGTTTAGCCATAGATTCAATAACACACGAACTCACTTTAGGAATTTCATTCCAGGATAGAAATATACATGTCGGGCAGGTGTAAACAAAATTGGAACTTAAACTTAAGGAATTTGGGGTTTCTTAGTTAACATAGACATATAGTTAATGAAGTAACTTTGAATATTTTCATTTGACCATCGAAAGAGGCTTGTGCATATCTTAGTGTTCCAGGTTAATAAATCAGCATATTACACAAGTATAAGGTAATCAACTCATCCTTAGAAGAATTTTGCGAAGATTCACAACCTTGAATATTTTCATATCATTAATTAATCTTGGAATCTACTTTAGTTTTATTTATTTATTTTAGACAAAATCACCATCTAACCAATAATCAATTGCAATTAGATAGTTGTAGAATTTATTTTCATAAATTAATAGAATAGGTTATAAGTCCTCGAGATATCAATACATTTATACTACTTGAGCGATACGTGCGCTTGCGTAAAGTGCATTTACCGCCGATCAACGTAGTATACATAACTACAGCAATAGTCAAAAGATCGGTGTCTAACTATAAACTTACGTATTCTTATTACGAACATGACCTTTTATATTGATCGTATTACGCATTACATAAGTATTACTACGCCTAATACATATAATATTCCTCAGCGGATATTTCTGGAGAATTGGGTAGGCACGGTGCTTTGGTAGAAGCCAACCATGTCTTATAAATCGGTGATAACGTGGTACGGGGTACGCACGTGTTCGGATATTTCGACAACCGAATTTACTACCAACATATCTAGGAATCTATTGGGTCGCTTCCGAAAGATTCACCAATGACATTTGACTCATATAGAATTAATCTAGGATTAGTTATGAGAGAGAAAACTAATATGGGATTAATTACGGTAAGAAATAATCTGGGATTAAATCGTATAGAAAATAGAACGCGATTAATTTAGAATTAATCGATAAAATAAAAATATCCGATATATTAATTGAAATTGGATTTCAATACGAAATTAAAATTGGATTTTAATTCGGGCGAACGAATTAATTTGGAATTAACTCGTAAGGGACTATCGTAATAATTTTGCTAGGCATAATTATTTAATTAAATTGGATTTAATTATGTAGAGTCGGCAAATTCGTTTAATTCGGAATTAAACGAACCCGGGCCCAAGTCAAGTTGTGTGTTGTATAAGCCAACTTAAATTTGGAATTTAAAAGTGGTGGGACCCTTGACTTACATCACTTGTCAAAGTGTGATGGAAGTAGTTGGCAATTTTAAATGTTGCATTTAAAACACACAACAACCAACTTGACCATCTATTCACTCATCTCTCTCCCTCTCTTGCTCTTGGCCGAAACACTCTCTCTTTGGGAAGAAAATTTTACTTCAAATTTTCAAGAAAGCTAGCATTTGGAGAGTCTTATGAGGTGTTAGGGAAACTCATCCAAGGATTAAACAACTCAACAAAAGCATGGAGCTTCATCCATAATAAGGAATTTTTGAAATTTCTCCTTAAATCAATGTAAGTTATTCCGCAACTTTTACTTGATTAATTCACACACAAATCATGTTTAGGATCTTGGAAGCGTGTCTTAGAGACTAACAATGTTATCAGAGCCTTCTAAATATGATTTTGAAATCTAGGGTTTATAAACTTTATTTTGGTATTTTTGGTTGGAGTATGATAATTCAAAATTGAGTGTTTGGTTGATGTTTGATGATGATAACTTAGAGTTGTGCATCATAGGATTGATGAAAAATTGATTAGATCAAATTTCCCCAAATCCCTTAGCTTGGCCGAACATACCCTAGATTAAGCTCATGGTGATTTTTTGAAATTAGACACTTTGATGTGTTAATTGCATGACATAAATATTGAATGTTGATTTAATTGGATTGGAATCAAATTGAATGTTAATTTCTTGCTTGTTGCCGTGAGTATGCATGTTGTTGGAGACTTGATTTTGCTTCAATTTGTGTTGGACATGAATTAGAATGATTAAGCATGATTAATTAGATTAATTAATATTTTGGAAATGTTAGATTAATTAATTAGTTGTGTTAATTACACTTTAATTTGATAAATGTAATGTTTGGAATATTATATTAATATAAATTAGTCCCTAAAATACTAATTGGTCGAATTTAATTATATTTGGATTAATGGGCTTGGTTGGGCCAAGTTTGGTTTTGGACAATTGGGTTGGATCCAATTGGCCCTAAACTATTTCCATAAAAAGTCCAAAATATGATTTTGGGCCTTTAATAATTTAATTGGGCCTAATGGGCCAAAATTAATTTTTGGCATAGGGTGATTCCTAAATGGGCCAAGGCATTATGGGTTTGATCCATAATGGCCAAAAGCCCATGGCTAAAGAATTAATTAAAAGCCCATTGGACCTAATAGAATTGGCATTGGATGTTGATTGGGCCTTTGAGACCCATTTGGATTGGATTTACAATCCAAGACTAAAAACACATTATTATAAGTGTAATTGTTTAATTTGGAATTAAACTTGAATTAGTATTAAATACAATTAAAATTGGATTTAATATTGTAGTTCGATATAATTCAAGAATATTTACTTTAAGTATTTATACTTAAACGAGTTGGACTCGCGCAAATCAAATCTATTTATGAACATTGGATGGTCATTAATTAAAGAATTAATTAATTGGATTAGATTAGATTGATTGACAACATGCTATGTGTGAATACTTGGATGTATTTGAATAATGGGCAAGCCCACTCTCCGTATACAGTCATTGAAACAACCGCTCTCATAAGAACATTAGCAACGGAATTCGTGGTACGCTTTACAAACGCTAGGGAAACAACTTCCATTGAGCGTAACAAATTTTGACAGTCAACAATAATATCATAAAAATAAGAACAATCTTCTTTATTGCTATTAAAAACTATTGACCACCTCCTGACAATCAGTTTCCACAACAACATGAGATAATCCCTTGGATTTCAGCCAACTTAGAGCTTCTCGGATGCCTATTACCTCAGCCATTCTTGGCTCCATAGCCCCTCGCATGCCTACATGAATTGCCAAGATACATGAGCCGTTATGGTTCCTAATCAGAAAGCCATAAGAGTTGTACCATTCGTCTGCAAACACTGCTACATCGACATTACATTTCAAGGTTTCTATCGCTGGTTTTGCCCATCTGCTGTCTCCAACCATGTTAGCACCTGGGAACAAATTCCTCTTCAAATTCTAAGCTTCGGGCCATTGTAGTAGGAACTCTACTGCTTAATGAACTACATTCGTTGGCCTTTCTTTTACCTTTCACCATAGCACATCGTTCCTATGTCTCCACAGCCTCCATAAAAGAGTACAATAGCCTGCAAAAGTATCCGTAGGCAACCCACATAAAAAGATGTGAACCAGTTCACTAGGCAGCCAGTTTGAGCCTCGACTTGACTACTGAAAAAAATCTTCCAACATTCTTGAGCAAATTCACAGGATAAAAAGATGTGGTCATCAGACTCGCCATAAGCATCACAAAATAGGGCAGTGGTTAACTACTGATGCATGTTTCCTTAGGAGGTTGTCCACAGTTGGGAGGGTCAAAGAGAAAATACGCCAAACACAATGCTTAACTTTCTGACGGAGCTTCAGCTTCCATAGTTGGTTCCAATTAATTCCTTGAGTTTAGCTAGTGAGAATGTGTTGTTGCTGTACTGCTTGTTTGTATCCACTTTTTACTGAATAGAAACCAGTTTTCTCTCTGTTCTAAAACCATCTATCAGCCTCTAAAACATGGTTGCGCGGGATAAAGAGGATGAGGGATTGATCCATTTTATTAAAAATTTATGACACTCTTCCTACATCTCAGTCTTTCTCTTCATCCATTAATTGGCTCACCCTCTGGATTGATTCATCCACTACCCTTGCCTTTGACACAAAAGGATTGAAGTTGTCAGGTAACCATCTATCATCCATATATTGATCGACTCACCATTTCCTACTTTCCAGGATATTCCGGACTCCAATATATCTTGTCTCTCTATGTAGGACAACATTCAAACAACACGACTTTATCAGGATCCAATTAAAATATTTAATTAATGCCTTATTTATTGTTATTTTTCTTTCAACTAATTACATGTGAACACTTCCAACTACCAATCATGTATGTTTCGAATTATTTTTCTACTAAATAAAAGAGTTTATTTGATGTTAATGTTCTTTAATTTTTTTTTAATATTATTTAATTGTAATTTGAGTATTTTTAATTTTTTTTATTGCCTGAGTGTTGCATTTTATCGGCAAATCCTACGCCAACATGGACATTTTTTAATGAGGAGCAAATTCTGGTTGAATTGGAGCTGTTGTTTAGAGATCAGAGTTCAGTACATCATATAGAAAGGATGATGGGCAAGCCCACTCTCCGTATACAGTCATTGAAACAACCGCTCTCATAAGAACATTAGCAACGGAATTCGTGGTACGCTTTACAAACGCTAGGGAAACAACTTCCATTGAGCGTAACAAAT
>SKCR01038020.1:0-75404 GCA_019454045.1 Zanthoxylum bungeanum
AACTGAAAAAATAACTTACCCGTAAACGTACCCCGGAATAATTCTTACGAGTAAATAATAAATGCTTGATTGATTGGCACGTCATGACGATCGGGATTTACAATATAATACATGTAGATGCTGGTTTTCGCCCGAGGTCCACAATTGGAGATTTCATGAAATGGGGCACTGGCGATCCTGTAAAACAAAGATATAGAGTGAGCGGGAGTACTGCACTACCTGGTGTGTGGGTGGGTGCGCCGGGGCACTCTGACGCTCAAGTCAAGTGAAGGACACGAGGAGTTAGTATAGGGGGAAGTCAAAGTAAGATACTACCATTGAGACTTCGTAGGGTGCCGTGAGGGCGGTAGATAGCAGGAATCGTCCCTTTGTCAAAGTCCCAAAGCTATAAGTAGGAGAGCTAGAAGTCCCCTCTCCTCTTCGAGTCATGTTCCTTCTCTCTCGCCATGGTATAGTAATGTGTGCCTTTATTGATTTCTTTTGATTATTTGAGCTGTTAGAACAGGGGAACAGTCAATCTAAGGAAGTGCCATTGTCTGGACGCTTGTAGATTGGAAACATGGATGGTGGGTGACATTAATGAGCCTGGGCGTTACGTGGCTCCTCCCTGAGCTTGGGCTTATGAATCTCTAGGCCTCTATTCACTTTAATCATTGGGCCTTCCTCTGAGGTAGAAACTTGGGCCCGAGTAAAAGGACAAAAATTGCCATTGGCCCAAATTTGGCCCGTACAGTTTGTCCATACTCTCTGAGCCAGAGTCATTGGCTCGGAGAGTACTTGACGCATGTGTCGCTTGGACGATGCCCTGTTGTATAGGTGTATTCGAGCGTTGATGCCGCCCGTTGATTGGACCAAACGATTGTCAAGTTATGAGCCTGACTCTACAAGTGTCATTGGGGAAGTACCCAATCAAATTGGACCAGATGAAGGTCTGATTATAAGCCACACGACATGTGTGTCCCATACCTACAACTTGACTCGACACGAGACCACGAGGGATGTCCCCGGTCGACTGGATTTGATGAGACCAGGAAGATATAAGTCATACGACATGTGCAATCTATGTCTACAACTTGACTCGACATGAGTCCATGGGGGTCGTCCCCGGTCGACTGGACTTGATGAGGCCAGGAAGATATAAGTCATACGACATGTGTAGTCCATGTCTACAACTTGACTCGACATGAGTCCATCTGGGGGTCGTCCCGGTCGACTGGACTTGATTGAGGCCAGGAAGATATAAGTCATACGACATGTGTAGTCCCATGTCTACAACTTGACTCGACATGAGTCCATGGGGGTCGTCCCCGGTCGACTGGGACTTGATGAGGCCAGGAAGATATAAGTCATATACGACATGTGTAGTCCATGTCTACAACTTGACTCAACAAGAGTCAATGGGAATGTCCCCGTCGACTGGACTTGATGAGGCCCAGGAAGATATAAGTCAGACGACATGTGTAATCTATGTCTACACGTTGACTCGACATGAGTCCATGGGGGTCGTCCCCGGTCGACTGGACTTGATGAGGCCAGGAAGATATAAGTCATACGACATGTGTAGTCCATGTCTACAACTTGACTCGACACGAGACCACGAGGGATTCCCCGGTCGAGTGATTTGATTTGATGAGACCATAAGATATATAGTCATCACGACATGTGTAATCTATGTCTACAACTTGACCTCGACATCCGAGTCCATGGGGGTCGTCCCTGGTCGACTGGACTGTGATGGAGCCAGGAATATGATATGTAAGTCATACTACATGTGTAGTCCAGTGTCACAACTTGACTCAACAAGAGTCAATGGGGGCGTCCCCGGTCGACTGACTGATGAGGCCCAGAAGATAATTCATACGACATGTGTAAACCATGTCTACAACTTGACTCAACAAGAGTCCATGGGGGTTGTCCCCGGTCGACTGGACTTGATGAGGCCAGGAAGATAATTCATACGACATGTGTAAACCATGTCTACAACTTGACTCAACAAGAGTCCATGGGGGTTGTCCCCGGTCGACTGGACTTGATGAGGCCAGGAAGGCATTCACCCGTTTGGTATCAAAGAGGGACCAAACCGAGCCTACATGTCGTGTGGACCAGAATAAGGTCCAGGTATTGAACTGTACGACAATGTCTGCGAACCACATGTATGGTATGTAAATGGGGAATATATTTATACCTGACATATGAAATGTATGTCGGTTGGGACATATGATCATATTAATAGTTGATGAAGCTTAATATTATTTTCTTTATCTCCCAAATTGTCCCTAGTCTACTGGATCTTCTAAACCGGTCTCCACTTTTTTTTTTTTAAACCAAAGCAGCAAGTCCATGGTAGGATCAAAGTCCAGCAAATATTGGCCCATGAAAGAGGCCCAAAAAAGTCACATAGAATGCCATACACTTAGTCGCATTACTGGATTCGTGCACATCGGTTGATGGACATCCACATTACTAGATTCTTGTAGTGCTAGAGAAACACCAAAACACAAGCAACAAAACACACTAGGAGCATCTGAAGCTTCTTTTGGTGGCGGTGAAGCCAAACAAGTTGAACCTTCCGCCCCTCAGAGAAGCACCTGAGCTGTTTCGAAGACTCCAATGTCTCAATCTGCCTCCATGAGTTCAGATGGTACTGCATCTACTACACATGCGAAAGCTTCTAGAGATCCTTCTAAATCATTCCATTTTCAGTTTGGTTCATTGGGGATGCAAATTTCAGTCAAACTAGTTATGTACCCCCGAATTTGGACGAGCAAAAACATGATCAGCACGACACGATACTTACAAATCAGTGCCAAATATTCCAACACACGTGCCAAAGCAGCAGTTGCCTATGAAGGATGCGGCCGCTCCTGACAAATCTAGTACTCGAGAAACAAGCACAACAAAGGCACAAGTCCCCCCAACAGCTCAAAATAGAAACCATCACATTTCGAACCATAAACCAATTGGGCCTAAGTGAAACGTGAGCCCACCCAGCACAAAATTTGGTCTAATTGTCCCACATCGCTTATTTTAGGAGGGGAGCAGCAAGCATCGCAAAAGAAAAAACAATTCTCACATCCCTTACTGGAGCCAATTGACAAACCAGATGATCGATGCACCCAAAAACCTAAGACTTTGACTAGATATCCCACACCGACTGTTGCAAAGAGCCAGAGGAGCTGCAAAGCAAGTGAATATGTCGTGTCCCATATCGCCTAGGAAACGCAACAACGAAAACAGACACTCCTAAACATAAACTGAGAATGAAATAAAAATCCTTAATCCAGAAACAACATCTGAGCTAGGGAGAATCAGAACACAAAATTAAGGGTTTGGTGCATATCCCTCTAACAAAATTTACGGTTGTATCTTTATGCCCATCATACGTGTGAAGGCCCTTGAATCCGTGAAATCTGAAGGAGAGTGAGAGAGAGGTGATAGATAAAAATGAGGAAACAAAGGAGAATGAGGTGGATGAGTCTTTCGTAAGTATTATCTTTGCAGGTTCCCACACGATCATTTGTGATAGTAGTGCACAGAGCTTTTGTTGAGTGGACCATATTATTGGCAGTACTGGCGTTGTAGCCATTCGTTTTTTTTATGTAACATGGCTGCACTATGAGTGATTTTTCATCATGGGGGCAGTTGGTCTCACTTTATCTCAACTTTGGTTTACTTTTGAGGTTCCTTTTGTCGAGTGAATTTCCTTCAACAGTCAAATGAAGATTGATGGGGATTATAGGGTATTTTGAGCTCTGGATAGTTTGCAATCCTCTGAGAGCCATGTGTTTTTGTTCTTTGCGTCAATGAGCTTCTTTTCTTTATGGAACCAGCTGCAAGCTTGCTCGCTCATGGTGGAATTTCAGCTTCATCACCAATAGTCTCACCCAAGAGGCGCCAAAGGCCTTTCAAAAACTAGGCCTAAACGAACCAAAAACCAGGCTGGAGCATCCCCAAGACGACACTCCCATAGGTAGGATAGGGAAGCAAACCCCCAAAACTAAATCTCATCAGATCAACCACAATAATCAAAGGCTGCTAGAAGGAGCCTCCACATGGAATCAAATCGAAGCCATCCTCAACAAACCACCGTCCCATACTACAAAGTCTTCCAGTAAGCCTCAACAAGCCCAACCAAACACAAGCCTAACAAAGAGGAACGAACTAGGAAGATAACAAACAAGCCTCAAAGGGCCACGACAAACCAGGAGCCCCGAGACTGCGAGCACTTTTTTTTTTTTAATGTAACAATTGAAACTTTTTAAGTGTTCTTGTGGCAAATTGAATGTAATATGGATATAAAATCTGGCCTACGGTTGTCACGTATAGAACCAAGTAAAGTCTGCCAACTGCTCGAGAGAATGCCACAAAAGGCTTTTTAATAAGAATCTGAAAACAAATCTGACAACCTCAAAAATAAAATCCAGACCGTCCATACTTATGGTCTTCATTACTCAGTGCACTGTAATTAACAATTTGAGCATCATTCTCCCCTTTTGCCTCATGATCGTCTACAACATTACTGAAGATCTCTTCCGCCTCAAAGAATTCATCGGGTGAAGCACTTTCCATTTCAATCCCATCTTCAACAGCCGTAACTCTGCTCTAAAGTCTTTCAAAAATTGGTCATTGGCATCCTACAATACATCAACTTCATCATAGATCATCCTCCAAATGGACGCACTCAAGAACAACATCACATTTGACTCGACAATAGATATCTAGTTTGACCAGAGCACATTCACAATGTATTAACAATGGGGCTGACGATGTGCCATGAACGTAGAACAGCTGATACCCATGAATGGAAAAAAAGAAAGGTGGTCTTTGTGATCTGGTGTAGGAGTTGTGCAATGAGCTCTCAACTTTGTTTGGTCTAGAGGGATGAAATTTCTAATGGATCTGGTGTGCTGAAAATGAATGAAGCTGATGACACGCGAACTCCATAGTCGAAAATAGGGTGGTTGGTGATGACACTGCTGAATGGAGTTTAATACAGTTGTGCGGAATTATGGAGGCTAGTGAACCCAATTTCCTTGATCCATCTCAGAAGGGAGATACAAATGTGTCGGCTGGAGGGATGTATGTTAGTTGGGGAATGCTCGTTTCTGGGGGCATGCTTGGGCTACGCGGCTTGCTTATCTTCAGCATGCTTCTCTTATGGGTTGGTCGAATGGGCTGGCTGGGAAAGCAGGGGTATGGGTGAGTGGTCTAGCTGACAGGCGCAGGACCCCAAGCTGCATATTCACGTGGGCATCTTTTTTACTTTGGCATGTGGGGCCTGACTTGTTACTTGGCTAACTCCAAAAACCTTTAAATTTGTTCTCTGTGTCTTCGGTAGAATGAATAGTAACGGAAGAATCAATTAGAGCATGGGCTTGTGTGCGTAAGTTGTGTAGCGTCTTCGTGGGCTTATCTTTGCGTGTTTTGGATTTCCTCGTGCAGCATGCGTATAGTGCTTTGGCGAGTGGGCCATTCATTTCTTGTAGTGTGTTTGTCGATTGAAATGTGGAGATACCAACCTGCGTCCTATTTGCATGGAACCATGATGGCTTATTATATCCCTCTACCTTGCCACCTTTTCTTTCTCCATGGGCCTTTACGTGATCCGCTAGAAGGGGTTGTGTATTTATGCTGAATGAGCTAAGTCTTGGCTCGTTTTGTTTCTTCTGGGCTTTCACTTTAAAGCCCCCTTTTTTATTGTCGTTTGGGCTTGGACATGTAGAATTTTGTCGCTTGTGTCCTTATTTTCTTTCGTGTGTAGGGTATCAATTGTCTCAAGTAGCATGCCATTATACTTTATGGGATTCTACAGTCGGCTGGACCTGATGAAAGTCCAAGAAAACTTCCACCATACCAAATGAAGGTATATATGGAGTCTATAATTGACCGGGCCTGGTCCGTGAGACCATGGTCGAATGAATTAGGCAAAGATCCATTAGGGAATTCACTCGCTTTGTTAGGCATGATAAAGTCCTATGAGAGTCTCCACACTACAAGAACCCTTATGAAGGTCTGGACCTATTAAAGGTTCATGAGTATGGTCGACCGGACCCAATGAAGGACCAACAGGATCCCCACCCCTCATTCTACAAAACCTAATAGAGGTCGACTAGACCTGATTAAGGCCTATGAAATTCTTCATTCTACAAGATATGATGAAATATTTCCTACGTAGTTGGAGCTAATGGTAATTCATGTATTTTATATAGAGAATATGTAACAATCATTTCGTGTCGACTAGAGATGATGACATACCTTTCATGTCTTATAAAGGAGACAATAATCCTTCAATGTAGTCTGGAGGGGATGGTTGTCCTTTTGTGTCGTATGGTGGAGTTGACCATCCACCCATGTCATCTGAGAGATAACAATCCCTCCGAACAATATTGGTAGATGACATTCTATCAACGTCGTCGGTGGAATATGATGATCCTCTGTAGTTCGGAGTTGTTGGTAATCATTGATATTGTCTGTGGCGAATATGACAATCTTCACTTGTAGTGAGAGGTAGATGATGGGCCCTCCATGTAGTCTGGAAGAGACGATCATTTTCCACATCGTCTGGAAGAGATGACAACCTTCATATGTACTTTAGAGTTGAAAAGAATTCATCCATGTCGTTTGGAGAAGATGACATTTCTTCCATGTAGTCTGGAGTTGATGGCAACTACTTCAAATGGTTCGGAATAGATGACAATCCTAGAGAACATTTCTTGAGTGATCGGGCATGTTGGAGGATTATGAGGGTGTTCTTATATGGTTTGGAAGAAGTATGTAGATTGGTTCAAATGATGGCCCGTATACGTTGACTGGAGCAAATGGATTTCTCATTAAAAATAGTGAGACACTTGGGGTGGTATGAAACTTCACTTTGTTGGGAAGAAGAGGACATTTGCTCCATCTGCCATTGGAGGCTCGTATTGAAACTTCACATGGCTATGTTTTCTCTAAAACTGATTGTCGTTCGTGGAGAATGGCCAACTGAGCAGCCACGTGATTCGGTGTCTGCTTTCTACTTGAAGTTATGAATCATCATGTATGTAAGGAGATATTTTTGCTTGCTACGAATCGCTAGGGCCCCACGGTGGGCGCCAAATTGTAGATGCTGGTTTTCGCCCGAGGTCCACAATTGAGATTTCATGAAATGGGGCACTGGCGATCCTGTAAAACAAAGATATAGAGTGAGCGGGAGTACTGCCTACCGGTGTGGTGGGTGCCGGGGGCACTCCGACGCTCAAGTCAGTGAAGGAACTGAGGGAGTAGTAGGGGGAAGGTCAAAGTAAGATACTACCTTGAGCTTCGTAGGGTGCCGTGAGGGCGGTAGATAGCAGGAATCGTCCCTTTGTCAAAGTCCCAAAGCTATAAGTAGGAGAGCTAGAAGTCCCCTCTCCTCTTCGAGTCATGTTCCTTCTCTCTCCATGGTATAGTAATGTGTGCCTTTATTGATTGTCTTTTGATTATTTGCCCGTTAGAACATGGTAACAGTCAATCTAATGAAGTGCCATTACTGCTTGTAGATTGAAACAGATGGATTGTGGGTGACATTAATGAGCCTGGGCGTTACGTGGCTCCTCCCTGAGCTTGGGCTTATGAATCTCCAGGCCTCTATTCACTTTAATCATTGGGCTTCCTTCTGAGTAGAAACTTGGGCCCGGAGTAAAAGGACAAAATTGCCATTGGCCCAAATTTGGCCCGTACAATACATACATACATACATATACATATACATATACACCTACATACATACATACATGTCTATATATATATATATATATATATTGTCCTTGTAGTTATTTGGAATTTTACGAGTTGGATAGGTGGATAATACTTTTCTATAAAAAAGTTCATTAAATTAATAAGGGGTAAAAAATCTATTTACACAAATAAATTTTGGATTCAGTATTGAGATAAGTTTTATATTGAGTTTATTATTATTATTATTAGTCATTAAATAAGAATGCATATGTAATTTAATTTTAATCATTCATTAATATTAAGACATGTATGACATAAGTTTATTTTAGCACAGCTAAGCTCGACACTGGATCCAAATTCACAAAAATAACAATCGATTAGCTTGCTAGCTAAAATAATTTAATTTTCTAGTATTTTATCGTACAGTTAAATACCGATCCACAACACTTAAAATATAAGTCATCTATAAAAAGATAAGAATCATAGAAAATTTCTTAATGACGCTGAAAAGTTACTTCAAATATAAATTTATGCCGAAAATACACTAGCATTTTGAGAAAACTTCAAGAAGATCACAACATTAATTAGACAATATACATTAGTCGCTAATATTGATCATTTCATTGAGAACGTAACTTAGAAATGGTAAATTATATGCACAAAGCTAACATATATAAGTCTTCTATATAAAGATAATAATCATAGAAAATTTCTTTATAATGCTGAAATATTGCTTCAAATACAAACTTGCGCCTTGCGCCCAAAATACATTAGAATTTGAAGAAAATTCGAAGGTCACAACATTAATTAGGCAATAGATATTAGTCACGAGTATTGATCCTCTCATTGATAACTTAAAAACAGTAAATTATATGGAAAAATCTAACATCTATAAGCCCCTCTACAAAAAGACAAAAATAATAAATTCCCAGGTTTGTTTATTTGACAGTAAAATAATTTTTGGAAAACGTTTTCACATTTTACGACGTTTGAAACACTTACAAAAATCTTAGTCAATATAAACTATTTTATTGTCAATAAAAATGTTAAGTCATTTTTTTGGAAAATGACTAACGGAGTACAATTCCATAAGTCATTTTACCGAATTTTTTTCTTTTGTCCAAAATTTTCATTACTCACTTCAAATAATGGTAAAATTCGAACTTAGACTAGGATCTGCATGGATTCGGTCGGGATGTGTTTTGTTGGATCTGGATTCGTGTCCACATCCATATTTTTAATCTTCTTCCCAATTATATTTGTATGAAATTATTGATCAGATCCGGGTATATTGGGCCGGATCCAGAAATTCAGATTTTTTAATTCAATTATATTTGTATAAAATTAATAAAATTATGGACTTGTATCTTATAATTCCGAACCCTCGCGGATCTGGATATACCAGACTAGATCTAGAAATCTGGATTTTTTATCTTCTTCAATTATATTTGTATGAAATTAATAAAATGATGGACCTGGGTCATGGAATTCTGGACCCATGTGGATCCGGATCAAGTCCATAAATTTGATTTTTTAATCTTTTTCAATTATATTTGTATGAAATTAATAAAATTATGGAACTGGGTCCTGAAATCCGAATCCATGTGGATCTGAATTTGGGTATATTCAAATCGGATCTGGGTATACCATACGAGATCCAAAATCCAATTTTTTAAATATATTTTCAATTATATTTATATAAAATTAATAAAATTTTAGACAGTGTCTCGGAATTCCAGACCTGTATAGATATAGAGTCAGGAAATTTCTTCTTAAGGACTTGGGTATTCTAGGTATATATAGATTCGGGTCGAATCCGCTTTCGGAAATACCCCCGTCTAGATCCGTGCGAGTCTGGAATTTTATAACATGAGTCCAAAACTTTTTTGTAGACTCGAGCATTTTAGGACCTGGGTTTTTGGGATAATGTGAATTCGGGTCGTACTTGAATCTTTTTGCTCTACCTACTTCTAACCACTAGAAAATACTTTTTGAAAAAAATATTTAATGCGCCAGACATTAGAAAATACTTTTTGGAAAATGTTTCAGGAGATAGCTAATTAGTGGAATATACATTCCTTTCCAAAACATTTTTTTATTGAAAATATTTTATTTATATTTTAGGCACATATTTGAAATATGTGCCAAAAATATACTAGAATTTGAAGAAAACTCGATGAAGATCACAATATTAGACATTAGCCGTTAGCATTGATCCTCTAGTTTTTTTTTTTTTTTTTTTTTGTTGAAAATTTTCATTTATAAAAAACATTAATTACATTGTCCTAGAAGGTCGAATACAATCTTAAGATATCATAAGCAACAAACTAATTTAGGCTGAAATCTATCAAATAAAAATAATTTATATATTATGTGTTTCTCATGACCAAAATGAGTTATATTCACACTTAAAATTACTAGGTACAAGAGAAATTATGGTATCGGCATGTACCCACCTCAACCTTAGTGCAACGTCGGTGGCCATATACTCATAACTAGAAATGATCTCATATAATACATACTCTTACATAAACTTTTACAATAATATACAATTAATTTAATACATAACAAAAACATATATATGAGACTGTAAATACTCTCGGAAAGCACCCTAGGACTCCATTCTCCCCCCGCAGAGTCAGATCTACCAATTTTTCCTGTATAAATAATTTTTATGTTGAAAAAATACTATTATTCTTGAAAAAAAAAAAAAAACCACACAACAGTTAGAAATCTGCTACCATAAAGAGTAGATCCACAGATCAGTAGATCTGGAAAATAAAATCCACCACAAAACCAAAAAAGAAAGAAAATGAGAATGACTATCTATTGATTCACACAAAGAACTTTCCGGTGAACCACCGGTGGCCAAGGGAAATGGGCGAGGCAGAAAAAGAAAAAGAGAAGGGGAGAAGAGATGAGAAGAGGAGAAAAATGAAGAAAATAAAAAGAAAAAAGAGGAAAAGACAGAAAAAAGCGAGGGGATGGGGAAAAAAGAAAGTGCGAAAGAAGGGGAATGGAAAAGGGAAGATTGAGGGAAGTTGTGAAAACCTTTACCACCACCACTGCTTTGGTGGCGGCAGGGCTAAATGTCTTTAGTTTAGTTTATTTTTTTATTTATTTTTATTTTGGCAAAGAGGAGAGGTAGACGAGGTTTTTGACCCTAGTTTTGATAATAAATATTAGAAAATGGAAACAATAAAGTATATGCACAAATCTAACATCTATAAGTCTTCTACAAAAAGATAAAATGTAATGACACGAAATTACAAAAATTCAACTAGAATAATAACTTTCCCCGAGCATTAATCGAGAATTTTAGGGATGACACAGTGGGCCAACTTTAAGTAAAGCCCAACTAGTTTTATTATAACATATGGGCCATAATTAAATTAGGATGAGCTTAGCCCAAGTAGAGGCCCAACAAAAATAATCTAATATTTAGGCCAAGCCTTCCATTTCTCTAGAAAATTCTAAAATTTTCAAGATTTTCCTTAGCTTTTAAAATGAAAGACTAAAGTAGAGAAAATAAAACAAATCTCTCACATTCACCCCCTAGCCGAGTATTGTAAAGAGCAAAGAAGAAGAAGGTTTGCATTTTTCTAGCCAATTTCCTAGAACAATTTAGGGTAATCCACTACCAAAGCTTAGGAAGAAGAAAAGAAAAGCTTGGACACTTATTGGAGAAGACTATCATTGCTTGAGATAAGGAAAACTTGACCCAAACCTTAATATATTGAGTTATACTAACTTGATGATGGATATATGATGTTAGCTTGAGTTTGATGATGGTATGATGATTATTGTGTTAAAAAAAATAGTGATTGTGAGAAATCCCCAATTTGTGAAATCCATAGGCATTGGACTAAATTGTATGTATATGGAGTGAATGTGAGATGATGTTAGTGTTGGTTTTTATTAAGGTCCCAAGATCAAACAAGCAATGAAATTAATGTGTAAATACATCGACGAAGGTAGCAGAATACTTACATCGATCGGTTGAGTCGATTTGAAAAACGTTTCAAGCCATGAAAGCTCACTGCCTTGTGCGCATGAACTGAGCAGTCCACTGTCCACGTTTTCAGATTTTGAGCTGAGAAAACGGAGCTCCAAGCCTCGTCCGACGGATCCCGGCTCATGGGTGAACCTCCCTACCACCTTCGCAAGACTCGTAAGTGTGCTAGCACTTGAATTTTCACCATGAAAACCCACTATTTGCTTCCCATTTTTCACGCCATTTCTGGTTAGAAAAACAGTCCATTATTCTTCTGTTTTGGGCGTGAGAGAAGAGAGAAAAATTGAGAGAGAAGAAGTTGTGTAATGGTTAGTGAAAAGCTTTTCCAAAAAGCTTTATATATTTTCCAAGAAAAATAAATAAAACCAATTACTTAATTGATTTAAATAAAATCAAAAGTAAAAGTTTTTCCCTCCAAACACTATTACACCAACTTACATCAACTATTCACATGTCACTTTAATAAAGTGATGTGATGCAAGTCAATCCATCAATCCATCAATCAATCAATCAATCAATCAATCACTCAAAGTGACTTTTGATTTGACGCTTGATGTGACGATTGATTTGACGCTTGATGTGACTTGCGTCGCCGCACTCGAATTCGAAATACTCGGGCTCGGGTTCGCTAATTCTAAATTAAGGATTTTTTCGCCGCGTCGTAATTAAATGATTACGCCTAGCGAATTCACTATTCACGTCGATAACGAATTAATTCTAAATTAATTCGTTTGCCCGAATTAAAATCTAATTTTAATTCCGCGTCGAAATCTAATTTCATTTAATATATCGAATATATTAATTTATCGATTAATTCCGAATTAATCGTTATCTCTCTCTAGACGATATTTTATCCTAGATAAAATATCTCCGTTATTAATCCTAGATTAATTTTCTCTCTCTTCTATATAATCCCAGATTATTCAAGAGTGCGAGTTGTGCGTCATCGGTGGATTATCGGGAAGCGACCCATGAGATCTCCGGATAAGTTGGCAGTAAATACGGTCGTCGGAGTATCCGAATCACGTACGTACCCAGTACTACGTTCTACCGATTTACGAGACAAGGTCGACTCCTAGCAAAGCACCAAGTCTACCCAATTCTCCGGACATATCCTTTAAAGAATATTAAGATCTATATCAAGCGTAGTATAAAATTGTATTGTATTGCGTATATCGATCCAGTATCGGACGATCACATGTTAGGCATGGGGCTGGAAATGTGTCTGCCCCGTACGAAACATATATCAGACATCAAGCAACTAGTCTATTTGAATCGGGCAATACTGACCTAGTCATATTGTCCCGACGGTTGCAACCTTTTATAGAGCACTAGTTCTGTATCCTGCGTGATCATCAACTCCATATGTCTGAAGTGACACTTCCATCTTGACATCACACCCAGTGCACTACGATTCCTGATAAACCCAGAAGAGGTGAACACAGAACCAGTTTAGGTCCCCCAACCACCAAAACCAAAGTTTACCGATTGTCGCAAGTACTAGCGATGCAAGTCTCAGGTTAAGATCATATACACCTACCCTGATGCGGCCTCCCATAGACACGCAGACATACTACCAATGGGATTCCGCGGGGTCTATCCAGAGCGAAGCTGTTTCCCGTACCATCGGTGAAACAAGACCTCCTATCGCACTTGCATAAGTATCCAATACTTATATATATATGAGAACTATGTCGTTGTGCCCTCACAACGCACACAAGTGCAATACTAGCCTATTTCGCATTATCGATGTCCAGTCTCGATAATACTACGGCTAGGGATATTTAATGATTAATCCTTCGTGGACTGATACTGTCTCATATCATCTCAATCCAAGAACTAATCATAGGGACCTCTCTTCATTTATATATCTATGGTGATCTAATCACAAATGATGAGAGTGCAATTTCCTTATTACATAGTTAATTTGCTACAACAACACAATGATCTGTGCAAATAGTGACGCTATGGGTCATATTATCCAACAGTTAGAGGGTGATAACCATAATGATTTGTATACTTCTTATTGTTATGGCATGAGTGGTGTTGTAGAATTTGAGAGTGAAGATGGAGAATTGGTGTAGGCCTTAATAATGAGATAGCGTTGCGACGCCAAGCCCTAAGAGTCGCGATGCGAAACAGAGGATGCTCTTTGCCTAATTCTGCTCGTGTGAGCATCGCGACTCTTCTGGGCCGGAATTGTGACGCAGAAACAGAGGAAGCTCGTACCTCGATTATGAATTTGTGCGAGTCATGACGCCCAACATCTAGCCTCGTGACACGTGTGGGAGTCGCGACGCCCAGCCCTTTACATCACGATGCGGAACCATCAGATGCTCACTACCTCAGCTAATGTTGTTAGCGTCGCGACATCCATGGGCCAACATCGCGACGCGTGACCTAATTTTCCAAGATCAGTTTTATCCATTTTCGTTTCACCCTAAGACGTTAGAGGGCATCCTAAAGGTCTCGTGTAAGAGTATATACATGTATTACGTCAAGTTACAAGCATAAAATGTCAATCATGCATTATATTTTCTTTCTTATCAATTGTAAGAGAACATATGGTTTCTTTTACATTAGATCGACGTCAAGGCACTTGGAGATCACCTACACCAAGAACCACACAAGACTTACCGTAGCACTATGAGTGGAGTACTTATTTATGTAGACACTACATTTTTGCATAGCAGCCCAATGAGGAGCCTCGTATGGAGGCACTACCCGATAAGTTGCGGAAGTCGCGGGAAACGAATGTAGGAAGGGAAAATTCAAAAATAATTACATCCTCAGATTTAATTCGTTTGTTTAGCCTCGGGTTCGCTCGATTAATCTCTGTTTTAATTATTAGGCTCGGCCCAAAATCCCCGCAACCCACACCAAGCCACACGCCCAAGCCTATAACACCAAGACAAATGCCCAAGCCCACCAAAGAACTAAGCCACACGCCCAAGGCCCACCAAATCCTATCCAAAATACTCAAAACACATTAAACACATGTCTAAATTAAATCAAATTCCCTTTCATAAATTAAATAAATCACCTTCCTAATTACCAAAGATTTAAATCCAATCCCATTCCTAATTAGCCAAGATTCCATCCTCCAAATTTGGAAGGAAAATCTTGGCAAATTTGTGAGATGGGCGGCCACACACTAAAAAGAAACACATAAACCCTAGCCTTGCATGCACATTGGAAACCCTTGCACACTATTATAAAAAGAGACATAACCCAAACCCTTCATCTTCTCTCTTGGTTCTAACACACACGACACTAAACACAAAAAACAAACAAACCAAGACATAAAACTGACACTCTCTCCATTCACGACATCAACCTAAAAATCGTAAAACACTAAACTAAAACCCTAGGAACTCCATATTGTTTCTTCTCCAAACCGCGAACACAAACACTGAAAACAAACCCATCCACTGATACCAAACCAAACCCAAAACAACAAAATAATGCACAAATACCAGCCCCCTGACCGGCGTAAACACACACGTATAACGCAAGCGTACGTATCGTTCAAGTAGTATAAAAAGTATCGATCACACGAGGACTTAAAACCTTTTTGTTATCAATTTATTGGGCCAAATGATTACCAGTATCTAACAAGTTGTTTAATTGATTTGGAATGGCGACGATTCTAAATTTAAAGACGAATAACTAAAATTGCTTAAAAGTAGATTTTAAAGAAATTCAATATTAAAAACTATCCAGGGTTGTGACTTATTTCAATATTATTTAAAAGATGAAGTAGTTATCTTATAGTTGGGTAAAATATCAATTTATTAACCTGGAACACTAATTTATATAAAAGCCTCTTCCGATGGTCAATTATAAATACCTAGTATAATTCAATTGAACCATATGTCTATGTCAACCAAATTACCTAGATTCATTAAGTTCAAGTTCCAATTATGGCTACCCCCGCCTAACAGGTATATTCCTATCTTGTAAGGAAATCTATTAAAAGGGTTATCTATCCTCAAGGAAGATCGTGGGCTATTGAGTCTAAGGTCTTAAACTTAAAATCCCTATGTCTAGTTCATTTTAAGTTTACCTAATCAATTTAATTAATGGCCAGTTAATTAAAGAGCTTTAAGATTAAGACTCAATAAATAAATCTTTAAATTACCCAAACTATAATCTAACCCTTATAAACTAGTTAAATTGAAATTCATCACAACCCTAGATAACTAACTTAGCTACGACACATAACTAGGGCTAAAAACTTAAAAGACTTAAACGAAAATTGCATAAAGTAAATGCAGTAAAATAAATGCTGAAAATGAATTAAAATAAAATTGTTAAGGTAAAAAGGAATTACTTCTACTATATACTAATTAGATTTCTCCCATAATATAATATAAGCTTTGCAAAACATTTTCATCCAGCCATATAAGCGGTATTTTGATTTAATTAGTTTAAAAACAACCAGCCATAAATGCGGAATCATTTTAAAAACAACCAGCCATAAAGGCGGAATCAAAATAACCAGCCATATAGGCGGAATGAAAATAAACCAGCCATAAAGGCGGAAATGAAAATAAACCAGCCATAAAGGCGGAACTTAAAATAAACCAGCCATAAAGGCGGAATATGAATTTTATTACCCACCGACCAATCTGGCGGTATCCTGATTAAGTCAATTTAAAACTTGAATATATTATAATTATGGGAGAATAATCTAAGAAGTAATAGTAAAAGAATTACCTTTTACCTTAACAGAGGGAAGTTACCTCCTCATAATGAGTAGTAAAAACTGTAAAATAAAGAAAGTAAATTATTATTATTACAGAACTTAGTTAAAAATTACAAAAACTGAATAAAAAGAACTTAGAGAGAGAGAAACTCCCTAATTACATAGGATTTGGGAGAGGAAATGGTACAACAAAAACTGAAAACTCGCGCTCTATTTATAGGCGCGGATGGGGTGCGCGCGTCGCGACGCTCGCTGCGCGTCGCGCCGCGCGCTACAGTGAAACGTGGCTCAATAACGGCTTGACACGTGGCGAGGCGGCTAAGAGATCCGATGACGTGGCACTGTTCATGACGTCATCGCTTACGTCATGTTGAAGAAGATTGTCGGCAGCGTCTGATTTTGACACGTGGCAGCGGCGCATTTTAGCAAATCGTTGAGATGTCGACACGTGGCAAGGCGCACGATAGCGGAGATGATGATTGTCGGCACCGTAGGATGATGACATGTGGCGGCGCACGTTAGCAAGTCTTCTGTGATGGTGACACGTGGCACGGCGCACGTTAGCAAAGTCAAACTTTTCAAATTGTTGACCCGTTGACCACGGCGCATTTTAGCAACTTCGGCGCAGGCTGGGTGTCGCGACGCCAAGGCTTTGAGCGGCGCGACGCGGAGAAGACATAAATATCCCAGTTGGTGCATTTTTGTCCGGTTTTGTCCCAAATTGCCTCCAGTGCTGTCCAAACTTTATTTATCTGCAAAATAACAACAAAACACATCAAAACGTTCATAAATCTCGAGAAACAATACAAAACATTAGGTTAAATGAGTGGGAAATAGTGGTATAAATACCACTCATCACCCCCACCGACCCAACCAATACATTCACGCCTCTTCTCTCCCACTCACTGAAAACGTGAAGCCTGCCCTCAACTACACACTCGGCACCACCAACAACAAGCAGCTCCTTCTATTAGCCGTAACAATAAGCCACCAAAAGTCCTCCATTAACGTGAAAATAGTCCACAAATTCACCCGAAACCAGTCCCAAAATAACCCTAAAATAGTAGCCTAAAATCACCAAATCTGTGATCCAAAATCACCCAAAACCAGTCCCCTATATCTCCAAAATTCACGCACCAAACAGCAGTAAAAACCGTAAAAAAATAACATCAAAGACAGAGAAAATAGCAGCGAAAACAGTGAGACAATAAAGGAAAATATTGAACCAGTAAATCAGAAAAGTTACGGATCATTAACCCTTCCGGCGACGACGTAACACACTTCAAAGAAGCAACTTAAAGGGTAAGACCTGAAGGCACCCCTTATTGCTTTTTATTTTGTAGTTTTAGATGCGGCACGCTCGGTTGGACATGAAATATGTCCAACCGGGTGTGCGAAGTTCTATATCAAAGACGACCAAACTCTTGGTCACATCTTTCTTTGACGTTCCGTTATTTATTTATCGCACATTTATTTCATATTATTAGCTTTTTATCATTTCGTATTTAATTCACGTTTATTGTCGTTTTATTATTTCGCATTTGTTTTGTGTTGTTTATCTTCCTTGTTATTTCCAATGTTTGTCTCTTCATTTATTTATTGTTATACGTATTATCATACTTCACGTCTGTTTTCATGATTTCATTGTGTTAATGCTTGAGTGTTGCCTCTCGTGGTATATCAGATGGAAACCCAAACATAAATTTCGTAGCCGAATCCGAATGAACGGTAGTGCGGTCTGTACTTGGGATACAACTTCATATACTGCTTGGGGAAACATTCCCGCATGTGTTTATTGCATTATGGATGCCACTTTTGTCATCCCATTCGAACGCGTTCCTGATTGGTACTCGAATGCATGTATTCTGCCTCAGCCCATTCAAACGCGTTTCTGAACGCTACACGAACGTGGGCATTCTGGACAAGTTAGTTTATCTTGTCTTAGGAATTTTTGTGTTTATTGTTCCTCTATTCATTTTCTATGTGTTGTTTCTTTATTTATGTATTGTTAATCTAGTGGGCATAGGCTGATTACGTTGGATTAATGGTCCTCCATTTGAGGGAAAAGCCAAAAGGCTACCTTTACCACATGTTTTGCCGCGCCGGATGAAGTACACTCGATTAAATGTGAAATATGTTCAATCGGGCATACGAGGTCCCATATGGATGTTGGCCTTGGTCGCATCTCTTTTATTATTCTGTGTTTACCTTCCGCATGTTATTTATTTATGCATTGTTAATCTAGTGTGCATGGGCTAACTAGGTTGGATTAAAGGTCCTCTATTCGAGGGAAAAGCCTAAAGGCTACCTTTCCAACATGTTTTACGCGCCAAGCGAAGTATGTTTGATTGAACGTGAGATACGTTCAATCAGACATACGAGGTCCCATATTTTTTATTTGTTTATTCATGCATTGATAATCTAGTGCGCATGGGCTAATCATATTGGATTAAAGGTCCTCTATTTGAGGGAAATGCCAAAAGGCTACCTTTACCATAGTTTTCCGCGCCCTTCTTTTGTTAATCTCATCATTTACCCTTTTTGGTTGTTATGTTTTCATTCTTCACTTTACATTAATGTTGTGTTAGTGCTTGAGTGTTGCCTTTTGTGGTATATCAGATGGAAACCCAGACATAAATTTCGTAGCTGAATCCGAATGGATGGTAGTGCGGTCTGTACTTGGGATACAACTCCACGTACCGCTTGAGAAGCATTCACGCATGTGTTTGTGTCATTTTAGATACCACTTTGGTAATCTCGTTCGAACGTGTTTCCGAACGCTACACAAACGTATGCATTCTGCCTCAATATGTTCGAATACGTTTATAGACGCCACTCGAACGCGCATGCATTTTGTTTTACCATTCATCATGTCTTATCCCATTCGAACACATTTCTGAATGATATACGAATGCGGATATTCTTTCTTATTTTTTTTCAAACCCATTTTCGAACGCTACTCGAACGTACATGCATTCCTTTTTACCATGCATCAGGTCTCATTTCCGTTCGAATGCGTTTCTGAATGCTACTCGAACGCGTATGAATTTTGTTTTACCATGCATCAAGTCTTATCCCGTTCGAACACGTTTCTGAATGCTATACGAACGCGAAAATTTTGTCTCAATTACATTCGAATGCGTTTCCGAATGCTACTCGAACGCTCATGCATTCTGTTTTACCATGCATCAGACCTTATCCCGTTTGAGCATGTTTTCAAATGTTATACAAACGCGAACATTGTGTTTACCGTTCAAACGCGTTTCCGAACACACATACAGTGAAAAAACCTCCTTTCATCATATTTCATGCATGTTTGCTTCTTTGGTCATTCTGTTTGCATTACATATCTAATTATCCGCTTTTATTATTAATGCTTTTATAGTTGTTATTAGTTACGTTATTCCGCTTCTGTTGGTTTCTATTAAGGTCCCAAGATCAATAATAAGCATGAATCAAGTGCAAATACACATCGAAGAAGTTGCGGAATACTCACATCGATCGGTTAAGTGACGCAGAGGCAACAAAAATGAAATTCTTCCTCCTTGAACTGTCACGGTAGTGGGCTGTTTTTTGCTAACTGGTTTGGCCTCCATTTTAGTCCTTCGTCAAGCTCTAAGCATCGTCGAATGGTTCCCAGCTCATGGGTGGACTTCCCTATAACCTTCGCATGTCTCGTAAGTTTGCTAGCACTTGTGATTTTGCCACAAAATCACACTCTTGTTTCCCTCACTGCTCACGGTTTCAAAACTAGAAAACAGAACACTTTTTCCCCTTTGGGCGTGAAGAGACAAGAGAACGAGAGAAGAGAGAGTTGTTATTGGTTTGTCAAATTTGTGTATTATATACACAAATTTGAATTTCAAATGCATTTCACTTGAATTTGGCTTTTAAAAGTCAAACCATTAAAGCCCTAACCACCCACATCACTCAATCCATCAAGTTGTCAAGTCACATAACTCAAAGTGACTTATGATTTGACGCTTGATGCGACTAGCAATTTGACGTGCCGCACTCGAATTCGAAATGCGAATGCGCTCGTAAATAATCTCGGGCTCGGGTTCGCTAATTCAAAATTAACAAATTTTTCGTTGCATCGTAATTAAATGATTAGGCCTACCGAAATCACTATTCACGTCACTAATGCCCGAATTAAAATCTAATTTTAATTCCGCGTCGAAATCCAATTTCGTTTAATATATCAAATATATTAATTTATCGATTAATTCCAAATTAATCGTTATCTCTATTTAATTGATATTTTATCCCATATTAATTTTCTCTCTCTTCTAATTAATCACATATTAATTTAGAGTGTGAGTCATACGTCATCGGTGAATCTTTGGGAAGCGACCCATGAGATCCCCGGATGTATTGGCAGTAAATTCGATCGTCGGACTATCCGAACACGTACGTACCAAGTACGACATTTATACCGATTTACAAGACAGGGTTGGCCTTTAGCAAAGCGCCATGCCTACCCAATTCACCGAAAACATCCTTACATGAATAAATGATCTGTATCAGGCGTAGTATACGTAGTATTGTGTATTTCTGTCAAGTATCGAATGATCACGTGCTAGGCCTGGGGCTGGAATTGTGTCTGCCCCGTACGAAGCACATGTCGGATGTCTGGTGACTAGTCTCTATAATCAGATAAACATGACCTTGTCATTTTATCCTGATAGCTACAACATTTAAGAGCACCAGTCCCGTATCCTACGTGACCATCATCTCCATATGACTGGAGTAACACTTCCATCTTGACATCACACCCAACACACTACGATTCTCAATATACCCAGTATTGGCGTACACAGAACCTAGTAAAGCCCTGGACGACCTCAACCAAAGTATATTGATTGTCGCAAGTATTAGCGGTGCAAGTCTCAGGTTAAGACTAAATACACCTCCCATGATTTCGGACTTCCATAGACACATAGTCATATTACCAATGGAATTCTGAGGGGATCTATCCAGAGCGAAGATGTTTCCCATACCATCGGTGAAACACAACCTCCTATTACACTTGCATGAGTATCATATACCCAAATATATGAGAACTATACTGTTGTGCCCTCACAACGCGCACAAGTGTAATACTAGTCTTTTACGTATTTATCGATGTCCAATCTCGATAATACTCTGACTATGGATATTTAATGATTTATCCTTCGTGGACTGATATTGTCTCATATCATTCTCCGTTCAAGAACAAATCACAAGGACCTCTCATCATTTATACATCTAGGTGATCTAATCACAAATGATAAGAGTGCAATCTCCTTTGTCACATAATTAATTTTTACAACAACACCATGATCTGTACAAATAGTGACGCTATGGGTCATAATTGTCCAACAACTTCATTATTTAATATGTTTATGGAATTATGCATTTGTCTTCCTTTTTATTTATTTACATTTATGGGTGTGCGATGTGTGTTGATTACGTTATCTTACATGTTTAGCATAAGACGTGATTATACTAATGCATAAATCTTTTCATTACAATTGGCATAAGTAAGGGACCATTCCGAACCCAATGGTTTGAGGTCTTCCCATGCGAGGGGTGAGTGCGACCTTAAATCATTTCCCAGTTCACATTGGGTGGTGACTCCATTTTATTTCTCCGGTTTAGTCCCCCGCGGGCTACTCCGTACTCCCGACCGGGCCGCGAGCCCGAACAGCGTCGCAGTACCTCTGTACCATGCCTACAGTCTGGCGACTCCACTGGGGAGAGAGAATCGGCTCCAAAATAATGTCTTGTAATGTTTGTGATTTTTGCTTTAATTAACCTTGTGATATTATTAGAGTTAGATAATGATTTGGTGTCTTCCTTCACTCACTACATTTTTATAGCCAAAAGAAAATGTTGTGAAGACATCTAAATAATCATTTACTGAAAGCTTACCTTAAGGCATACTTAAGTGATGGACTAATTTGGAGGATCTATTGTTTATTCATGTCACGAAGGCGACAAGAGCCTAAGAGGTAAGTGTATTTAAGAGAGTTCGCTCCACCCTCCCTCTGGGGAATTTTCAATAGAGGAATCCATTTGACAGTTATTCATGCATCGTGAAGTTGTTTTCGCTCGAAGCGACGGATCATTATATGGTATCATCACTCGTTGGCACGTACCGTGGGTATAAAAAAGGTGCGCTCACTTAGTCGCTCGAACCCTTGAGTGGGGAGACCTAGTTGTGGGCAACCCTTCACCGACGGGAGCCTTTATTAATACTCCCATAAAACTACATGAGAACCATAATTATATGACCTATAGAAGCCACCATTTATGCTTGTGTTTGGGGCCATCATCATTTGGATTCATTTGGACTTTTTTTTACTGAGATGTGAACTTGTTGGTGTTTTATGATGATTAGGCCAAAAGCTTCTAAAATGCCAATGAGCCGCTTTGTGTTTGGGCCCCCTATCATTTAAGGTTGTTTAGCCACGTTATTGCAAAAGTATAAACCTATTGGGCCTTTTTAAACTGGGACAAGTTTACACCTCGCAATAATATGATTGAAAGCTTTGAAATGATAATGGGCCAACTTGTATGAAAACCTTGATGGGCTTAGAAAATCCAAACATGATTCAAATATGTCAGAAGCATGAGTCCGATATCCATAATGGCTTTCATCCAAAAAGGATACGCCTTTTTATGACATATTTGTATACTTTTGGATATTTATAAGTTTATCCTCATGACCGCAGTTGCTGAAAGCCCAATTCGTCATTTTTAGACAATGACACGATCCTATAATAGGCTTAGCCAATGTTGTAAATGGGTGGTCTTTGTCTTTTACCGATGGAAATGGACTAAGGCAGCCAAGGTTCACCCAGTAGTGTAAGAGAGAACGATTTTGTTTACCCCACATTGGTGTATGGAATAAGCCATACCTATGACAAAAATAGGCTTACTACGTGTGTGGGAGAAATAAGGTTGGAATGATATATTATGTTTGATCACCTCAAGTATTTTATATATCTCATGCATCGCACGCATACACGTACCATGCTAACTTATAGTTTTAAAGCCACCATAGATACTCGTTGGGTTAGAGAAAGACTCGTCAAAAAGCAGTTAACGAACATGAGTGAGTCAGATAACGATGGTTCTCGTATGGATCAGTTAGAGACTAATCTCACTAAGATTACCAAGCAGTTGCAGGCCTTGACCACCGTTGTGGCCAATATGGCAGTGCCCCGTGTAGGAGGGGCAGGAAACCCTGAGAAAGTCAGGCGTGAAGAGCCTCCGATTAGGATGAGTGATGAGATCTCTGTTTTTGATGATGACATAGCTTAGTATGCCGCAAGAAGAGTAGCCGGGTCTCAGGTAGAGTTGCAGAAACTCAGAGATCAGGTAGAGTCAGTTACCCGCAAGATGATGGGTAACCATGAGGACTTGCTAGACTACGAGGCCATGACTTTTGAGGAGGATTTGCCTTCTCAGTTCAAGATATTCGACATAGCCAAGTTCAACGGGAACGGGGATCCGAGGATTCATATCCGATAGTATGTTTTTGTGATGAGTTCGATGGGTCTGTCGAAGCGTCAGGTTCAGAAGATGTTCCGGATGTCGCTAGAGGGAGTGCATGTGGTGTGGTATCATGGCATTGAGAGGAAGGTCAATGATTATTGGAGGGCATTGGCGGAGGCCTTTCTGAATAAGTATGTCACGGATTTGAAGATTGACTTGTCGCTTCGCGACTTGGAGAATACTTAACAGAAGCCGGAGGAGAGCTTCAAGGATTATGTAGATCGCTGGAGGAGCCAAATTTTGAAGATGTAAACTCGGCCCTCGGAGAAGGACCAGATCAAGATGATCATCAAGGGCACTAAGCCCTCTATTTACGGCAAGCTGAGGAGGATGACCTCTATGATTAATGATTTTCGACAGTTGAGGGAGAATTTTATGGATATTGAGGAGGAAGAAGCTGAAAATATGAAGTTTTATGGCCTGAATAGGAGGACCATTGGGGGGCCGTTGGGAACCAAGCCCGTTTCTGCTGAGGTTCCCGCCATCAGAAACAATCGATTTTCTAACTTGGGCAAACCTTTGTCTAAAGTGCTTGAGAATTTGAAGAGACATGGACTCCTAAAACCCCTAGAACCTAAGCCACTTCCACATCCTCCACCACCGTACCTCAACATGAACCTTTATTGTCACTACTACCAACAAAAAGGCCATGACACCGATAACAGCGCCTGCCTCAGATATGAAAGACCTCATCGACTCCCACAAAATACCCGACCTAGAAAAAGAACAACCCAACTCACAGAGAAAACCCCTACCCAATTATCACTCTGTTCTACCACCCACCTACATGATTAGCTATTAGCTCCGGCCTACCCGGAAGCTTTGTCCTCCAAACCTTTGACCACCAAGCCTTTTGCCTGGGGATTTAGGATAGCAGTAGTGAGGAGGAAATGGAGCCGGGAAAGAATTTCTGGGAGAACTTCTCAAGCAGTGATGATGAGGAGGTGAAGGGGATGACACACAGTGGGTGTTTTTACAGTTATATAGCGGAGAAAGGCAAGTAAGTATTGGCAGAAGGTAGAGAAGTGGTAGAGAATGCGGGTAATGTTGAGGGAGATATAGTGCTGCGTCAGTTGAAGAAGACACGAGCACATGTAAGCATTTGGGAGTTGTTGTGTACATCTCAGGAGCACAAACGCGCCATGGTTTAGGGTTTGAGTAAGATATTGGTACCGGAGGATGCCAACCCCACAATGTTTGTAGGGTCGGTACAGAAGGAAGCTTTACAAGTGATAACATTCTCTGAGGAGGAACTCCTGTTGGAGGGAACATATCATAATAGGCCACTGTTTATAAGAGCGAAAGTGAAGGGAAAGAGGACATATTGTGTGATGGTAGATGATGGTTCATCTATCAATGTGTGCCCTTTGAAGTTTCTGTCGAGGTTGGGTATGAAGGTGACAGATCTGAGTCCCTCCACCATGACTATCAAGGCGTATGATGATAGTAAGCGGGGAGTAGAGGGCACTTTTCTGCTGTAGTCAAAGTGGGTCCAATTGAGGATGAGGTTGAGTTCACAGTGCTTGATATCCCGTCCACTTTTACTTTGCTATTGGGGAGGCCATGGTTTCACAAGCTTGGGGGCGTGCCCTCCACTTTGCATCAGGTCATCAAGTTTCTGTATGGGGGAGAGATCATCACCCTCAGAGCTGAGGTAGACAATGTTGTGGCCGCTTTGGAGATACATCTTTTCACAAGGTTCCAAGTGGCAGCAAGCTTTGAGGAGTGGGTGGATCCTAAGGTGGCTAGGATCATGGAGAAGATAAAGTTTGAGCCAGGTGTAGAATCGAGTGTTAGAGGAGCACTGCCAAACTTTAAGGGGCATACCACAAAGAGATGATTGGGGTATAAATCCGACGAGGACAAGCCGAAGACTAAGAAGAAATGGCTGAAGCTAACAGAATACTTCGTGAAAGCTACGGGGTACTAAGGAGAGCCTAAACTAGTGGAAGTCAACGGGATCATGGTACTGCGATTTGAGATATTCCAGGATGTGATGGGAAATGAGCCGCGGGTGGAAAAAGTTACAAGGGAGGAAGACAAGTGGGAAGAGGAGCTGATGCAGCTAGAGAGTCTGACGCTCAAGGAGAGCAAAGAGACTGGGGAATACAAGGCTGCGGATGACGAAGACTTTTATTTCCCTAATTTATTTGATTGTAATCCGACTTTCGTTAATAATAAAGACATTCATTCCACTTATTTGCCTGAGTCTCTTCCGTTTAATTTGCACGACATGAGTATATTTGACATTAACTTAACCAAAACAAATGCATTTAACCATGGTACGCCTGATGACCCCAAAGAAGTTCTAATTGCGAGTGAGGTTACCTCTGAGGAGTGGAAGGCATTGGAGGGAATATTAATCAAATACGCTAATGTATTCACTTGGTCCTACGAGGATATGCCAGGAGTAGATAGAGGTATCGCCTACACGCGATACCGACTTATCCGAACATGAGACTGGTAAAGTAGAAGCTCCGAAGAATGAGACCTGAATGTGCCAAAAAGGTTAGAGAAGAAGTCAAGAAACAGATAGACATGGGATTTATAGAAGTAGTGAAATACCCTGAGTGGTTAGCGAATATCATGCCCGTGCCGAAGAAAGATGGGAAGGTCAGAATGTGCGTAGATTATAGAGACCTTAACAAAGCTTTCCCCAAAGATGATTTTCCTTTGCCCCACATTGACGTACTGGTTGATAGCGCGACCCTATCCGCCATGTACTCATTCACGGATGGGTTCTAAGGATATAATCAGGTCCTTATTGCTGAAGAAGACAAGCATAAGACTACCTTTGTCACTGAGTGAGGCACGTATTGTTACTAGGTGATGCAGTTTGGGCTCAAGAACGCGGGAGCCACTTATCAACGGATGGCCACCACGTTATTCCATGACTTGATGCATAAGAAGATTGAGGTATATGTGGATGACATGATGGTGAAGTCGGAGACGAGAAGTAGACTTGTTGAAGCGCTCGAGAAGTTCCTTTAGAGAGTCGACAAATACAACCTACGACTAAATCCTAAGAAATACGGTAGGAATGAGAGGAATAGAAGTAGACCGTGAGAAGATCAAAGCGATTACCAAAATGCCCGTGCCGAAGATGGAGAAAGAAGTTAGTGCCTTTCTCGGGAAAATCCAGTACATTAGTCGATTCATCGCCAAGCTGACGTTAGTTTACGAGCCCATCTTCAAGCTGTTGAGGAAAGACCAGCCGGTGAAGTGGAACAGACAATGCCAAGAAGTCTTTGAAAAAAATCAAAGGATACCTAGTGAAACCTCATGTCTTGAAACCTCCAAGACAGGACAAACCCTTAGTGCTGTATTTGGCCATAGAACCCGAAGCGCTGGGGGCGATGATGGTACAAGCAGATGAGATATGGGTGGAACATGCAGTTTACTATCTCAGTAAGAAGATGCTTCCGTATGAAGCCCGCTATCAAGAAGTAGAAAAGAAATGTTTGGTAGTAGTATGGGCTTCCAGAAAGTTGCGTCATTACTTCCAATCCTACAAGATCCAAGTAGTAGCAAATGAGAATTCCTTAAAGTATCTGCATTCGGTACCTTCGCTTGTAGGGAAGTTAGGTAGATGGCTGGTATTGCTGACGAAGTTTGATATTGAATATCTCACTTCTAAAGTAATCAAAGGGGGAGCCGTAGCGGAGTTCTTAGCACTACAACCCATAGAAGGAGACCAATACAAGTTTGAATTCCTAGACGAGGAAATCCAGGCAATAATGGTCTAGGGATGGAAGATGTATTTCGACGGAGCGATGAATTACAAAGGAGCCGGAATAGGAATCGTGATAGTAACCCCCGAATGAGAAACCCTACCTATGGCCAAGAGGCTGACATTCAGAGTAACTAACAACATGGCTGAGTATGAAGCATACCCCTTCGGATTGACAGCACTGATAACCTTAGGAGCTAAGGGCGTAGAAGTTTATGAGGACTCGATGTTAGTAGTCCGGCAGATGCAAGGTGAATGAGAGTTGAAGGAAGAACGGTTAAGACCCTACCTATTTTACCTCAGGAAGCTGTCACAAGATATCACTGACTGTAAGTTCCAGCACTTGTCGCGAGAAGAGAACCAAATGACAGATGCGTTAGCTACCATAGCCGCAACTTGGGAGAACCTGGAGAAATTGGTGATGAGACCTCTAGTGTTGACGACAGTAAGCAAGCCCAGTTACGAGATAGAAAATATCTTGGAAATAGAGGTCGAAGATGAAAAACCTTGGTACTACGATATTCAAAAATACCTAGAACGTGGGGAATTCCCGGAAGAAGTCGGTAGGAATGACAAGATAGCAATTCAGAACTTAGCCTCCCAGTATGTGAGTTTGAAGGGAGAACTATACAAGAGACAAGTGAATGGCATCCAGATGAAGTGTTTATGGAAGGAAGAGGCTCAGAAAGCGATGGAAGAAGTACACACTGGAGTATGTGGACCGCACATGAACGGATTGAATTTGTCTCGTAAGATAGTGAGACAAGGCTTCTACTGGTCGACCATGGAAGCTGACTGCGTGAAGTTGGTGAAGCATTATCACGATTGTCAAGTGCACGGTAACTTGAATCATTTCCCGCACACAGAGTTGCATGGGCTATCGGAGCCGTGGCCTTTCTCAGCTGGGGAATTGACATGATCGGAGAGATTCGACCGCACGCATCAAGTGGGCATCGTTTCATAGTAGTAGCAGTAGATTGCTTTTCGAAATGGGTAGAAGCTGAGTCATTTCATAATTTTACAGCAAAGAAAATGGCGAAGTTCATAGCCTGGAACATCATATGTCGATACGGAATGCCGTATCACGTAGTAACAGACATCAGAGTTCAGTTTGAAAGAGAATCCAAGGCGATGCTACAGAAGTATGGAATAAGACATCATAGGTCGTCACCTTACAGGCCACAAGCAAATGGGGCAGTCGAGGCAGCTAATAAGACGATAAAGAAAATACTAGCCAAGATGACCGAAAGTTACACAAAGATTGGGCGGACAAACTTCCGTACGCCCTTTGGGGGTACAGAACTTCGGTGAGAACAAAAACGGAAGCCACGCCATATTCATTGGCTTACGGAATGAAAGCATTATTACCAGTGGAAATAGAGATACAGTCAATGCTGGTACTAGCGGAGGCAGAGTTACTTGAACAAGAATGGGCCTCGCAGAGATTCGAACAGTTAACATTACTAGATGAGAAGAGGATGAAGTCCTTACATCATATGCAGATATACCAGAAGAGATTGGCTCGAGCATTCAACAAGAAGGTACGTCCTACCAGGATCAGAGAAGGTGATCTGGTACTCAAGCAGTCAAAGCCCTCGACGATGGACCCGAGAGGAAATTTCAGACCTAACTGGGAAGGGCCCTACGTGGTCAAGAGAGTGATGGGAAACGGGGCAGTGAGACTATCAGATTTAGAAGGGAATTAGTTCACCGAGCCAATCAACGTGGACAGGTTGAAGTGATATTTTGCCTGAGGAAGAGGAGACCGAGCGATCACCGGAAGAACTGGTGGAAGACCTAACCCAACGAAATAGGAAACACATCCATGCATGCATGCATACACGTAACATACTTGCAATTTTTTGTTTTGTGTTCGCAGGTTTCGAAGAAAAGAAAGAAAAAGCGGCAAATGCAAGCAAGCCGGGAGTAGTAACACAACATCATCAGTGTCGGGAATGAATCCCAGGGTTGAGGCCCACATTACCATCAGTTACGAGAATGAATCCCTAGGTTGAGGCCCACATCACCAGTAGTTTTTGGGAATGAATCCCTGGGTTAATGCCCACATTACCAGCAGTCTTCGGGAATGAATCCCAGGGGACGAGGCCCACACTATCGGCAGTTGAAAGGGAGATTCCAGGAGAGTTGAAATTGAAAAAAAAAAAGAGAGAGAAAAGTCCTTAGCGGTTAGACATAAGTTCGATGATAAAATTGTTTGCTTTAGGGGGAAACCTTAGAAATGATAAGTGCGAGATGTGCTTTCATCCGGTATTTTAAGTAGTTGATCTTGACTAGACTCGCGAGCACTTAATTATAGGATCTTAACAGTGAAAGCCTGAATAGCCTGCAATGTGACTAGTTGAAGAGATTGCGGATCGATGAATGACTGTTCGCTTAGATGTCCATCCTGACTTACTTGTGTTTACGATATGTGGTATGGTTGGATACAAAAGAAAAGTCTCTAAAGCAGAAAATATAAACCACCTATAAACGATAAACGTGAAGCTACCCATGAGCGAGTATTAGGACCACCATGAGGAGAAATGCTATCTTAAATGGTAGGTGTGTTGAAAAAAAAATGAAGAGACGAAAGATAAGAAAAAAAACCATATCACATTGAGTACAGAGAAGTAATTGCAGAGCATGATCAAGATATCTAGGTTGGCTTGACCCATTGATACCATTCTTTAAAACAAAATTATCGAGTTGCCTTACTTAAGGATCAAGATGTAAAAGAACTTTGGCACACACACACTTTGAGTCTGGTTCAGATCATTTATTCAAACAGTTAGATTTGAGTTGCATCGAGTACTTTGAAGGCTCTCTGGTTTGAACACTGAGCATCCTTTGAGGGCAATAATATGTACAACTATTGGGACTATCTCATAAAAAAAGTGTAATTTTATGACAGTGTAGGGGTTTTAGGGGCAGAATCCGGTAACGCAGCGGAAGCGGTGGAAAATCCAATTTTCCGATTTCAAAACTTTTTCTCGATTAATTAAATAAATATATTTATTTAATTATCCAATAATCAAATTATGAAATAAAATTCAAATAAATCATATTTAAGTGAATTTACCGAATTGCCCTTACATTGGTATTTTGTCCATTTTAGTCCGAAATTGATCTAATCAATTTTGAATGATTCTAAATCATTTCTAAGATGAACTTAGCATGTTCAAAACATCAAAACACCAAAAGCAACCAAATCCCCAAATTTGTTCATCATGGCCGAATGCACCATTAGGGTGCCAAATTGTGCACTTTGTCATTTCATGCTTCAAAACACATCAAGATGTAATCCAATCAACATGAAACTTTATATGAATCATATAAACATCCAAATACACAACATATATGAAAAGCCCCAAATTTGGAATTGGTCATGAACCCTAAGTTTTCAATTTCTTCAAATTGGACAAATTAGACCAAATTGGTTAAATCAATTACTTTAATAATCTTTCTTCCATCCAATCAAAGTCTCAACACAATGAAACAACTCAAGATCAAATCTAGGTCATCTAAGAGTGGGTCAACAACTCTAGATTAGCAACATGGTTTCCAAAATCTCAAAAGAAAGCTTATAACTACAATAGTCACAACCTTCCTTCATCATACATGCTCAACACTTCCATCAAAACTTCCATCAACAAAAACACAAGGAATAAAGAAAGAAATAACCTAAGAACATCATATGTTAAAGCCTAGATCCTAAGGAACATTTTCCTTTCTAATAGCAAGTTGGAAAAACTCACTAAAATCCAAGCTTTCTTTGATTTCTTCTTTCTTTCTCACAAGCTTCCTTTGCTTCCATTAATGGAGTTTTTCTTTAAAGTGTATTAGGTTAAGAATGAAATGAAATGAAAACATTATATACTTGTGCACATTTCCTTCCTTGGCCGAAAATGTGTAAGACATATACATCAATTTCATTTCAAGTTAATTTGCTTATCTTAATACAAATATCTAATAACAACTTTATTGATATTTATTTTAAGTCAACAAAGGAAACTTAAGAAAAATATAACTTTTATATTTCAAGTGTTGTGGCCGAATTTAATCAAAATTAAAGGAAAAAGATATTTTAATTTTTCAAACAATTTTGAACAAATATCTTAAGAAGTCAAAATCAATTTGACAACCTTTTCCTTTAATGTAAAGTCAAACATTTACATTTGTAATCATTTCCTAACTTTATCATTTGGTGATATATTTATATTTTAATTATATTAATCATTTAACAATTAAATAATTAAATAATTAATAAATACAAATATATCAAATATATGTATTATATTTACTTTAAATATCTCAAATACATATATTGATGATATATGTCAAATACCTTTATTTGACTATTTATTAATGTGTATTTAATATATCATATATTAAATACAAATACACATTAATTAGGAAATGAAGGTTCGGCCCGTTCGCATGTATATTTTCGTTTAACGATTAAACGATTTATAAATAATCATCATTATTCATAAATGTTGCTCTAGTGCTCTACGAGTATGTTTCATTATTGAGACTCTCTAGATTCAGGTATATCCGTCACGAAATCCAATTTCATGTCCATAATCTATCCACCCGTAGATTATGACGATCACAGATAAACTAGCTGAATCATACAGGTCGAGGTCATTGCATACGTATAATCCCTCCGTCACAGGTATCCAGATAATCTCAGAGATATAGATGTAAACGTCAAATCTCTATAGGTATTATCTCGTCGACGTATCTATTAGCAATCTCTAAATAACACTCGGAACTTACTTCCGATGTATACTGTGGCCACAGATTTAACAGACTTCTAAATATATATGGACTACCTATGCTCTATACACAGAACTGACGGATCCTATCTTGACACACACATGATTTCCTGAGGATCGATCCACACCCAACGAACATGCGGAGGTCTGATCTAAATAGATCGGTGACGTGACTGCCATCTAAGTGTGGAGGATGTCTCATACATCCATAGTGGTGTCTCAAGTCGAAGGACCACTATGCTACTCAACCCGAGAAGATTCTTATTGACGTTGTTGTACCATCCATTAAGAATCTTCGGTGAGCCGTTCAGTGTTTATCCACTATAAACACCTACACGTCTATACAAGTCTCCATAGACTCATGGTTCATTGAGATAAACCATCGGACTAAGTCTCGATATACGACATGTACTGGTCTCAACAGATTTGACTAATCGACCCGTGTTAGCAAATCTTGACCAGGAACTATGTTTGATAATATACATATAGCAGTGACGCTTCCCAATGTCAATTACAAACTAACTTTGTAACTGTGTACTGCATTATATATTATCGGGCCTTTGTCTAATATATACATATCACTAAACCACATTTAGTTTCAATCTAATCGTAATCAGATCGAATACGTATATAAGAACAAGAGGTGCAACCATAAATAAGTAATATTATGGAATAAGGGGATGTTCGTATTCATGAATCAGACATAAATATGGCCCGGATTGGCGCTCTGAGCACCATCCCCAACAATTTCTCCCACTTGCTCTAGTGCCAATCCAAGGTATCATATACACGTCTCAATGTGCATCGTATGCACATGGCCCTCAAAAGCTCACCCAATACTTAAGAGGTAGGCAACAAAAACAAGTTCGCTATGACATATTGAGTTTTTCAAACAAACTCCATCGTTTCCCATAGTCAGCATCATTCATATTTTGTAGAATCTAGATTACACATTAATATGACTCTGATGCTACACAGTATTGTGCTACAGCTACGGAATTGTTCAAGTATTTAAGGATCAAATCCAAAATACTATGAAGACAACCGCAAGCACAATAACAATTCAAAAACTTCTAATTTAAAAGGTCACTATGCAACTTCATAAGTCAATACTTCAAAGTTGCATTTGATTCCACTAAATAGTAGAATCCTTCGTGACACTCCCACTGCATCTTTTCTGACTCTTTATGACGTAGACTGTCTAACGTCATAATTAGTCTCAAAACTAATATGACCCTAATGGTTGCAGACTATATTCTCCATGAATTAGAAACTCGTTCTTAATATCTCAAAGATCACAAAGAACGTGTTTCAAGATCCATCCTATGGTCTTTAGGATGTCAAAATAACTCGTAATAATTACGATTAAATCGACATCGATAATCGCACATAATAAAGTATTATTATGTCATCATCAAATGATACATAAGTTTGATTAGACATTCTAATCAATATCTCTTTCGAAAAAGGAATCATCCTTTACGAAAGATGAATACTTTATATAAGACACACAATAACTGTCCAACAGTTATACTAACTGTCATACAGATAGCCTAGTTATGTCCTTTATTAGATCATATCTAATGTACGAATAATAGGAGTATCTCACAAGTCTCTTGGTTTTATATCTTATATAAAACTTTATATCAAATATAACAGAGACTACTCCCACTGATTTCATGGAGTAAAGAAGACTTAGGTAAATCTTTGCCTTACAAACATCTCATTATTACTATAATAATGACAATGTCGTTAAGATATATAACACTAGAAAGTAATATGTACGCTCCCACTAACCCTTTTATCACATATGTATTCTATATACTTTGACAAGATCAGACAATCTGACGATATCAAAAATAGAGAACAAATATTTTTGGAAGACTTATCCGAGTCTACAATAGGCTCTATAAGCTAGCACACTAAACTGCGATTTCAGCAGAACACAAACTCTAGGGCCATTCCAGAATGAACTCTTCAAACAAGGAAATCACAACTGATCTCTTATTCGAATAAGTCATCCAAAAACGCCACTTTGCATTCTTTAGCTAAAATATACAATTTATGTCAACACAACCAATATATCTTAATAATTGTTCAATTAGTGTACAGAGATAAGTTTTCTCAGAATCTACAATAGATTGCTGAGTATAACTTTTCTCACTGTCATACTGTAAAGTCAAACCTTTAATAAGCTCACAATGCTTTCGCTGCGCAAACAATTAGCACATATCATGAACTAATTCATAATGAAAGCTTAATCAAGTTCAAAACTTGATCGTAGTAAGCTATGAACAATCTTAGATCTATGGTTCAATGGTGAACTTCCAGAATCGATATCAAATATCGCTTCCATTATAAGTTATAGGATAATTTTTTTTCAGTAAGAAAACAACGGAACCATTAGTATCAAATACTCGTGAATGATTCTGTTATCCTATTAGACTTGTACGGAAGATGTATAAAAGGTTGTTTCATCTTATTAATTACGTAGTTCCATTTATAATTTATCATTCTCACATTTGACTTCAATAAGTCAAGTCTTTTCTACAATAGTTAACATCTGATGTTACACACCAAGTAATAAAACGATTTTATTACTTAGAATCGTAGGAAAGATATTCTATTAAATAGAATACAATATTCTATTAAACAGAATAAACGATAAACTTTTACTTATACCTCCGAGGCGTAAGTAATTTCCATTATATAACTATTATATAAAAGAAACATTTAAATCTTAAACTTTTCAAGATTCGGATTTTCTACCTATATATATTATATATGTAACTGTAGAAATTAATGGAACATTAATTAAAGAGATGAATTAGTGTTACTGGAGTATAACCCCAAGAGTATTGAAACTAATTCGGTAACATTCAATATCAAATGAATCAAATCATATAAGATTCAATTGCTCCCACTACTCAATTCCATCAAGATGGAATCGTGGAAGAATAATATTGAATATGAATCATATTCACTGTATAACCTTAGAACTAATTGCTTTAAATTCAAATGTTTGATCGTATCAAAGATCTTTGAATAGTTCAAAGACATGTAATGAATTTTAAGGATAAAGTTTTCAAAATACTTTAGATTGAATATATTTGAACAAGTCAAAAATGTTCAATCTTCATTTCATCAGAACTGATTGAAAGTTCTTGATACTTTCAAGACTTTCAATATGTGTTCCTTCAGAAACACGTAACTAAGTTATGACAATTCATCAACTAAGTTACGAAATAAAGAAAACTACCTTAAGCATTATTATTTATAAAACTACATACATCCAATGTATCAGTTAAATAAATTTGGTGGTCCAATGACAATCATTGGTTAAATGAGATCTTAATCACTTTCCTGAATACAATATTCATTAATGGATAAGGATGTGTGGTGTGATCTAGTATCAAACCATCCTTTACCATATGGATTGAGCATCCAATACTTAAGTGATTAAATTCATAAAGCACCGTTCTAAATTATTTACTTTACCGAATAATTTTTCTTAATGTTTTTCTCTACGTCAATGACACTACTATTATTATAAAATATGTAACAATTGTTTATAAAGAACAAATGACTATCCAATAGTCGCAAGTTCCGATATTAAATATCAAAACAATCGTAAACCAATATTTCAAATAACTAGACGGGAGATCTGTATCCAATACCTATAGTTGTAGTATTGTGAAAATCAATATTTTCTATACACAAATATACGCATCTCCTTTCTTTAGCTTTACTATTTGCATTCAACTATTCACAACAATTGTAATAAACTGATTAGCAAATTGTGTCAGACATATTACCTCTAAAGGTAATTAAAGCTTAGAAACGTCATTACTAGATAAACAAATACCTAATAGGGCTTTCTAAATGCCAGTCAAGAATCTCGAGACATGAACTAATTCAAGTCAATTCTTACTGCATAAGAAACTATTGTCTCTAAAGTATTATATCCTAAAGGGGATATCTATCTAGATTATCTATCATGACTTAGAAACTAAGTCACTAACCATTTTTATTTTGAAGAAAAACGGAACAACAGTTCCTTATGGTTTAGACTAATCTAATAATATCTTAGTCTAGTAGTATCTAGAACCTATTCTAGAATAATTGCAACCAAGAGTCAAGTAAGATAACATATCAAAATATGTGTGCAGTAAAAAAATTTTAATTCTATATAAACAATAGAATAAGGAAACAAACAAGCGACAATTTCCATAATAAAAACACTACACTACCTAAGTTATGGAATATTTTAAACTTAGCAAGTGTGCCTCCCACTATTTTTACGTAATGCCGTAATCCCCAAGGGAAAGACGAGAATTCAATAATTAAATCGAATTCCATAATGGGAAGAGGACCCCATGAATATATTTCGACTCACAGTAGAGGCACGGTCTCGCCGACGTATATTCACAGGTAGACAACTAATTGTCAATCGCTCACTAGTGACTCCAAGGTTCCGGTCCTGGCCGTTTCTCGTTGTCGCTGCGAAGGCAGGCCCACAAGGAGACGTACCAAGGTTAAACTTGTCAATGATAAACTCAAGTTACTTGCGTAACCCTGACAGCTAGGGCACGTTCATGATTCCGCTTTCGCTTGAATTTATCTAGCATCTAATATACATTCGGCATAAATAAATTTCTATCAGCTACACCCTCACAGCAGAGGCACGGTCTCGGATGTAGTCAACGAAAAGATATTTATAAACCGTATTGACAAGACGGACCAAGAAACAAGTATTCCAAATACTAGCTACTTTAAACCTTATTAAGCGGGAATATTCCATTAAGTGTCATACACCCTAATCTAATCAAATTAGATTATAACAAGCATGTATAAAGTCAAGAAAACACGATTAAACATTGAATAAAACAAGCTAATCATTTTATGGAGGCCTAGAATCAGACTCGCTCTGATACCATTTTGTAGGGGTTTTAGGGGCAGAATCCGGTAACGCAGCGGAAGCGGTGAAAATCCAATTTTCCGATTTCAAAATTTTCTCGGATTAATTAAATAAACATATTTATTTAATTATCCAATAATCAAATTATGAAATAAAATTCAAATAAATCATATTTAAGTGAATTTACCGAATTGCCCTTACATTGGTATTTTGTCCATTTTAGTCCGAAATTGATCTAATCAATTTTGAATGATTCTAAATCATTTCTAAGATGAACATAGCATGTTCAAAACATCAAAACACCAAAGCAACCAAATCCCCAAATTGTTCATCATGGCCGAATGCACCATTAGGGTGCCAAATTGTGCACTTTGTCATTTCATACTTCAAAACACATCAAGATGTAATCCAATCACCATGAAACTTTATATGCATCATATACAAATCCAAATACACAACATATATGAAAAGCCCCAAATTTGGAATTGGTCATGAACCCTAATTTTTCAATTTCTTCAAATTGGACAAATTAGACCAAATTGGTTAAATCAATTACTTTAATCATCTTTCTTCCATCCAATCAAAGTCTCAACACAATGAAACAACTCAAGATCAAATCTAGGTCATCTAAGAGTGGGTCAACAACTCTAGATTAGCAACATGGTTTCCAAAACCTAAAAGAAAGCTTATAACTACAATAGTCACAACCTTCCTTCATCATACATGCTCAACACTTCCATCAACAAAAAACACAAGGAATAAAGAAAGAAATAACCTAAGAACATCATATGTTAAAGCCTAGATCCTAAGGAACATTTTCCTTTCTAATAGCAAGTTGGAAAAACTCACTAAAATCCAAGCTTTCTTTGATTTCTTCTTTCTTTTCTACAAGCTTTTTGCTTCCATTAATGGAGTTTTTCATTAAAGTGTATTAGGTTAAGAATGAAATGAAATGAAAACATTATATACTTGTTCACATTTCCTTTCTTGGCCGAAAATGTGTAAGGCATATACATCAATTTCATTTCAATTTCATTCAAGTTAATTTGCTTATCTTATACAAATATCTAATAACAACTTTATTGATATTTATTTAAGTCAACAAAGGAAAGTTTCAATAACTTTATACATTTCAAGTGTTGTGGCGAATTTAATCAAAATTAATAAATTGGAAATTAAAGGAAAAGATATTTTAATTTTTCAAACAATATTTGAACAAATATCTTAAGAAGTCAAAATCAATTTGACAACCTTTTCCTTTAATGTAAAGTCAAACATTTACATTTGTAATAAATTTCCTAACTTTATCATTTGGTGATATATTTATATTTTAATTATATTAATCATTTAACAATTAAATAATTAATTAAATACAAATATATCAAATATATGTATTATATTTACTTTAAATATCTCAAATACATATATTGATGATATATGTCAAATACCTTTATTTGACTATTATTAATGTGTATTTAATAATATCATATATTAAATACAAATACACATTAATTAGGAAATGAAGGTTCGACCCGTTCGCATGTATTTTTCGTTTAACGATTAAACGATTTATAAATAATCATCATTATTCATAAATGTTGCTCTAGTGCTCTACGAGTATGTTTCATTATTGAGACTCTCTAGATTCAGGTATATCCGTCACGAAATCCAATTTCATGTCCATAATCTATCCACCCGTAGATTATGACGATCACGGATAAACTAGCTGAATCATACAGGTCGAGGTCATTGCATACGTATAATCCTTCCGTCACAGGTATCCAGATAATCCCAGAGATATAGATGTAAACGTCAAATCTCTATAGGTATTATCTCGTCGACGTATCTATTAGCAATCTCTAAATAACACTCGGAACTTGCTTCCGATGTATACTGTGGCCACAGATTTAACAGACTGCTAAATATATATGGACTACCTATGCTCTGTACACAGAACTGACGGATCCTATCTTGACACACACAGGATATCCTGAAGATCGATCCACACCCAACGAACAGGCGGAGGTCTGATCTAAATAGATCGGTGACGTGACTGCCATCTAAGTGTGGAGGATGTCTCATACATCCACAGTGGTGTCTCAAGTCGAAGGACTACTATGCTACTCAACCCGAGAAGATTCTTATTGACGTTGGTGTACCATCCATTAAGAATCTTCGGTGAGCCGTTCAGTGTTTATCCACTATAAACACCTACACGTCTATACGAGTCTCCATAGACTCATGGTTCATTGGGATAAACCATCGGACCAAGTCTCGATATACGACATGTACTGGTCTCAACGGATTTGACTAATCGACCCGTGTTAGCAAATCTTGACCAGGAACTATGTTTGATAATATACATATAGCAGTGACGCTTCCCAATGTCAATTACAAACTAACTTTGTAACTGTGTACTGCATTATATATTATCGGGCCTTTGTCTAATATATACATATCACTAAACCACATTTAGTTTCAATCTAATCGTAATCAGATCGAATGCGTATATAAGAACAAGAGGTGCAACCATAAATAAGTAATATTATGGAATAAGGGGATGTTCGTAATCACAGACATAAATACGGCCCGGATTGGCGCTCTGAGCACCAACCCCAACAGACAGTACAGAACACCGCATCAAATGATCTACTTTGGCCGAGGACAAGCAACAAATAACACAAAGATAAACTAAGTCTGGGGGCGACCAGTCTACCCATTCTCATGTAGTAACGGTTCGGGAATGAACCATCACATCAGCAACACCTCGGGAATGAGGATTAGCAAGCCGGGAATGGTGCTCCAGTAATGGAACACGGTTCAGGAATAAACTATCACATCAGCAACACCTCAGGAATGAGGATTAGCAAGCTGGGAATAGCGCTCCGGGAATAGAGCACGGTTCGGGAATGAACCATCACATCAGTGACACATCAGGAATGAGGATTAGCAAGCCGGGAAAGGCACTCCGGGAATGGAGCACGGTTCGGGAATGAACCATCACATCAGCGACACCTCGGGAATGAGGATTAGCAGGCCAGGAATGGCGTTCCGGGAATGGATCATGATTCGGGAATGAACCATCAAATCAAAAACACCTCGGGAATGAGGATTAGCAAGCCGGGAATGGCGCTCCGGGAATAGAGCATAGTTTGGGAATGAACCATCACATCAGTACATATCGGGAATGAGGATTAGCAAGCTGGAAATGGCGCTCCGGGAATGGAACACGGTTCGGGAATGAACCATCACATCAGCGACACCTCGGGAATGAGAATTAGCAAGCCGCAAATGGCGCTCTGGGAATGGAGCACGGTTCGGGAATGAACCATCACATCAGCAACACCTCAGGAATAAAGATTAGCAAGCCAGAAATGGCGCTCCGGGAATGGAGTATAGTTCAGGAATAGACCACCTCTCAAGTAACGGTTTGGGAATAGACCAGGGGTCGAGGCACCTCACCACCAGATCAACTCAGTTTCAAGCATCTCAGAGCAACTGGTGAGTCAGGCAACAGCTGACGAGCCAGGTAAGTAAAAATGTATGCATGACTTTGATAGGATTATCACTGTCACACACTGCACAAGCCTATCAAAGTGGGGGCGACTGTAGACACTGTATTTTTCCATAGCAGCCCAATGATGAGCCTTGTATGGAGGAACTACCCGATAAGTTACGGAAGTCGCGGGAAACGAACGTCGGAAGGGAAAATTCAAAAATAAGTACATCCTCAGATTTAATTCGTTTGTTTAGCCTCGGGTTCGCTCGATTAATCTCTGTTTTAATTATTAGGATCGGCTCAAAATCCCCGCAACCCACACCAAGCCACACGCCCAAGCCCATAACACTAAGCCACACGCCCAAGCCCATAACACCAAGCCACACGCCCAATCCCACCAAAGAACCAAGCCACACGCCCTAGGCCCACCAAATCCCATCCAAAATACTCAAAACAAATTAAACACATGTCTAAATAAAATCAAATCCCCCTTCCTAAATTAAATAAATCCTCTTCCTAAATTAAATAAGTCACATTCCTAATTACCAAATATTTAAATCCAATCCCATTCCTAATTAGCCAAGATTGCATCCTCCAAATTTGGAAGGAAAATCTTGGCAAATTTGTGAGATGGGCGGCCACACACAAAAAAGAAACACATAAACCCTAGCCTTGCATGCACATTGGAAACCCTTGTACACTATTATAAAAAGAGACATAACCCAAACCATTCCTCTTCTCTCTTGGCTCTCACACACACGGCACTAAACACAAAAAACAAACAAACCAAGACACAAACTGACACTCTCTCCATTCACGACATCAACCAAAAAATCATAAAACACTAAACTAAAACCCCAGGAACTCCCTCTTGCTTCTTCTCCAAACCGTGAACACAAACACTGAAAACAAACCCCTCCACCGATACCAAACCAAACCCAAAGCAACAAAATAACGCACAAATAACAGCCCCCACCGACCCAACCAATACATTCATGCCTCTTCTCTCCCACTCACTGAAAACCTGAAGCTTGCCCTCAACTACACACTCGGCACCACCAACAACAAGCAGCTCATTCCATTAGCTGCAATAATAAGCCACCAAAAGTCCTCCATTAACGTGAAAATAGTCCACAAAGTCACCCGAAACCAGTCCCAAAATAATCATAAAACAACAGCCTAAATCACCAAAACTGTGAGCCAAAATCACCGAAAATCAGTCCCCTATATCACCAAAATTCACCCACCAAACAGCAGCAAAAACCGCAGAAAAATAGAAACAAAGACAGAGAAAACAGTAGCAAAAATAGCGAGACAGCGAAGGAAAATATTCAACCATTAAATCAGAAACGTTACGGAACACTAACCCTTCCGGCGACGACGTAACACACTTCCAAAAAGTAACTTAAAAGGTAAGACTTGAGGGCACCCCTTATTACTTTTTATTTTGTAGTTTTGGATGCGACACGCTCGATTGGATATGAAATATGTCCAACCGGGTGTGCGAAGTCCTATATCAAAGACGAACAAACTCTTGGTCACATCTTTCTTTGAAGTTCCGTTATTTATTTATCGCACATTTATTTCATATTATTAGTTTTTTTATCATTTAACATTTAATTCACGTTTATTGTCGTTTTATTATCCTGCATTTATTTTGTGTTGTTTATCTTCCTTGTTATTTTGCATGTTTATCTCTTCGTTTATTTATTGTTATATGCATTATCATACTTCACGTTTTTCATGATTGCATTGTGTTAACGTTTGAGTGTTGCCTCTCGTGGTATATCGGATGGAAACCCATACATAAATTCCGTACCCGAATCTGAATGGACAGTAGTGCGGTCTGTACTTGGGATATAACTCCACGTACCGCTTGGGGAAACATTCCCGCATGTGTTTATTGCATTATGGATGCCACTTTCGTCATCCCGTTCGAACGCGTTACCGAACGCTACTCGAACGCATGTATTCTGCCTTATCCCGTTCGAACGTGCTTCCGAATGCTACACGAACGTGGGCATTCTAGACAGGTTCTTTTATCATGTCTTAGGCATTTTTGTGTTTATTGTTCCGCTATTCATTTTCTATGTGTTGTTTCTTTATTAATGCATTGTTAATCAAGTGCGCATGGGCTGATCACGTTGGATTAAAGGTCCTCAATTTGAGGGAAAAGCCAAAAGGCTACCTTTACGACATGTTTTTCCGCACCGGACGAAGTACACTCGATTGAATGAAATATGTTCAATCGGGCATATGAGGTCCCATATGCATGTTGGCCTTGGTCGCATCTCTTTTATTATTATGTTGTTTACCTTCCGTATGTTATTTATTTATGCATTGTTAATCTAGTGCGCATAGGCTAACTAGGTTGGATTAAAGGTCCTCCATTCAAGGGAAAAGCCTAAAGGCTACCTTTCCCACATGTTTTGTCACGCCAGACGAAGTATGTTTGATTGAACGTGAGATACGTTCAATCGGGCATACGAGGTCCCATATTATTTATTCATGCATTGATAATCTAGTGCGCATGGGCTAATCATATTGGATTAAAGGTCCTCTATTTGAGAGAAATGCCCAAATGCTACCTTTACCATAGTTTTTTCTCGCATTTCTTCTGTTGATCTCGTCATTTACCCTTTTTGGTTGTTATGTTTTCATTCTTCACTTTACATTCATGTTGTGTTAGTGCTTGAGTGTTGCCTTTTGTGGTATGTCAGATGGAAACTCAGACATAAATTCCGTAGCTGAATCCGAATGGATGATAGTGCGGTCTGTACTTGGGATACTACTCCACGTACCGCTTGAGAAGCATTCGCATATGTGTTTGTGTCATTTTAGATACCACTTTGGTAATCTCATTTGTATGCGTTTTCGAACGCTAAACGAACGTATGCATTATTTCTCAGTCTATTCGAACACGTTTATAGATGCCACTCGAACTCGTATGCATTCTTTTTTACCATGCATCAGGTCTTATCTCTTTCAAACACGTTTCTGAACGCTACTCGAATGCGCATGCATTCTGTTTTACCATGCATCAGGTCTCATTTTTGTTCGAATACGTTTCCGAATGCTACTCGAACACGCATGCATTTTGTTTTATCATGCATCGGGTCTTATCCCGTTCTAACGTGTTTCCGAACGCTATACGAATGCGGACATTCTGTCTCATTTTCGTTCGAACGCGTTTCTGAATGCTACTCGAACGCGCATGCATTCTATTTTACCATGCATCAGACCTTATCCAGTCCGAGCGCGTTTTCAAATGCTATACAAACGCGAACATTCTGTTTACTGTTCGAACGCGTTTTCGAACGCTGGACGTACGCACGTATAGTGAACAGACCTCATTTCATCATATTTCATTCATGTTTACTTCTTTAGTCATTCTGTTTGCATTACGTATCAAATTATTCGCTTTTATTATTAATGCTTTTATAGTTGTTATTAGTTACGTTATTCCGCTTCATTGTTTAATATGTCTATGGAATTATGCATTTGTCTTCCTTTTTATTTATTTACGTTTATGGGTGTGCGATGTGTGTTGATTACATTATCTTGCATGTTTAGCATAAGACTTGATTATACTATTGCATAAATCTTTTCATTACAATTGGCATAAGTAAGAGACCATTCCGAACCCAACAGTTTGAGGTCTTTCCTTGCGAGGGGTGAGTGCGGCCTTAAATCATTTCCCAGTTCCCACTGGGTGGCGACTCCATTTTATTTCTCCGGTTTAGTCCCCCTTGGGCTACTCCGTACTCCCGACCGGGCCGCGAGCCCGGACAACATCGCCGTACCTCTGTACCATGCCTATAATTTCAAAGTTGTTATGTTTCCAAAATGAGATTTATGTTTCCTTGATTTTAATGAGCTTATCAAAAATTTACTAAAGTGTTAATTTTAAATGATTTGAGATTTTTTGATGATAAAAATGATTTTAAATTATGAATTTATGATTTTGGAGGTATCAGGGAAAATTCACCTCATATGATAACTTGGAATTGACAGATATGGAATTGACAGACACAGACAACATGTGCACATGTAGAGCATGACTAGGGAGACCGCGATAAGTAACGCCCCTAGATCCTAGATTTTAGGGTTTGGGGGACGGCGATACATAATTTCCATATACCCTAGGTTCATGGACATGATAGTGGCATGCATTGAGGGATGGCGATACGTAACGCTCCAATTGCGTAGATTTTCACACCTGGCTCCAGATCCGTGGCTTGGGGGACGACTATACGTAACGCCCCAAGACCATTGGTTTAGGCGTATGGGGGGACAGCGATACTTAACGCTCCTATGCATCAGAGTTTTACAGAACTTCAGATATTTTCAGACAAGCAACTTTTTAAATGATTTTTTATATATGATTTGAAAGAAAGACATGATTTTCAGATTTATGAATTATGAGAGCATTTTTTTTGTTACGAGCTTTCGACACAGTATTTTTAACATTATTTTCTGGTTTTGTAGCTTCGCTCACTGAGTTCTCTTGGACTCACCCCCAACTTTCCAGTTTTGCAGGATATTTTATCTGGTAAGACACAACCATCTTTTGGAGACATGGATCGGGGACATGAGTAGCACTACAGTCACTAGTCATAGTGGTCCATCATATCATATCTACATTTATATAGAATGTAGCTTGTGTTGGGTTTCTTTTGATGTATGACAGATACATGATGATCAGATGAGTCTGTAAAGTCTATTCAGATAACATATATATAGCTTATACACTGTTTATGTGTTAAGTCATTTTCATGGTATGTGTGTGCATATAAATTAATGAAATGACTAGATAAGAAATGAGTTCTCTTTAGTATTTGTCAGTGGTTTAGGCGACAGTAGAGTTTGTTTCCTACCGGTAACCTTCCCGGATTAGGGATGTTATATTAAAATAAAAGAAAAATTCTGAATGATGTTGTAAAATTACATCAAATACAAACTTGTGCCCAAAATACACTAAAATTTGAAGAAAATTGATGAAGATCACAACGTTAATTAGGCAATAGATATTAGCCGCAAGTATTAATCCCCTTGTTGAGAACCTAGAAATGGTAAATTATACTCATAAATCTAAAATCATAAAACTAAGTTAGGCTTATTTGAAATGCCTCGCATGTGAGATTGGCAATCATCGAGATTTGAGAATTTTTAAGTAATGAATCGGGTTGCGAGATTCTAGATAAAAAATTATTTCGAATCCCGCCTAATTTCCATATTGGATTTTATGGGATCCCAAATTCCAATTACGATTCGAGATTTTCTGACAATCATATTTTTAGAATATTACGAAAGTATTTTCGAGAAATTTAAATATATATTATCAAAATTTCCCCAAATAAATTCTCCAGTTTCTCTAAGTTAAAACCAATCAAATGGGAATAATTCCCACACACAATACCAACAAGAAATAGAATTCTATAGCCACTAACATTAATCAATTAATTATGGTAAATAATGTAACCAAAATTTAACCCAATATTTGTGCCAAAACAACACTTTATCCTTCACTTGAATCCAAATTTATAATTTTTTAGCAATTCCACCATACTTGAACAACTAAAGAACAATTTTAAAACTATTCAAAGATAGTTAACTAACTTTAAAATGGTAACTTAGTGTTAATACTTAACTATGTGATGAGAATGCAAATTGTTATATTTTTGTCCCTTAATGTTTAGTCTTTTATACTTATTTGGTACCTTGATAAGCTCAGTGTTTTCATATTTTGATTTAGGATGCAATTGATGGCTTAAAACTCAAACAAGACTAGTTGGGCAATTATTGGATAATTTCGATGATGCTACATAGTGTGAGATCCAGTTACTTAATTTCGAGTAGCTGGGCGTGCGAGTGATGTTTGTCAAAGGTTCGAACAAACCAAGGCAGTAGCTTCAAATTTAAGGAGCGTACAATGGAAGTTCGAACGAACTAAGGTAGTGTTCTAGACATTTGAGGAGCATGCGTCAGAACGTTCGAACGCAAATTATCAGGATTTGAGCACAAACTTTCATTTTTATGCCTTTTTCCATTTCTTTTTGGGTTTTGAAAAGCCCTTATCACTAGGATTAGGTTCGGACAATATTATCATATAAAAGGAGGCTTAAAACTCTCATTATGGGGAGGAATCAAGAATTATTCTTTGAGTTTTTATGATGGCCATGTGGGGGAAGACTTTTGTATTTGGTCGAAGGAAACTGAAGCATTGGGGATCAATAAAATTTTGAGATTTAATTTGTTTATATAGTTTAATTTATGCTTTGAGTATCTAATATTCGTCTATGTTTAATCTAATGATTGTGTCGTTTGATTGGTAGGAGGCCTACTAGTTTATTATTCGTTGCAATCTACTGTTATGTTAAATATCAAATCCATAATTGTTTTATTCATCTAACTTAAGAAGCAACTAAGGTTTACTGATTTTCTGCATAAAAAACTATTAAACTTTAGGAAGAACAAATGACTAAATTAAAAACAATAACTTGTGTTTGTGTTGTTTATCTTCACCGATCTCTCTAATTCTTAAGTCTGCTACTAGATTAAATTTTAGCACTTGTCTCGATTTTTTAGTAGTCAGGGTTAATTTGATAGTTTTTTTCTAATTAACTACTATTTAGAAGAGATAGGAAAATAATTTTAATGGTGAATATTCAAAGTATGAATTGATATATATTTGCATCAATGGTGAATATTTAAAATTCCAATTGTGGATGTTGACTTAGACTAAAGTTTTTTTTCTTTATTCTCGATTGATTTTAATATTTTTATTTTAATGGGTCTTTAGTTGTGTTTATTAAAATTGTTTACGTCAAATTCTAAATTCCCCCAATCCCTTTTATTCATTTGGCATAAATTAGACTAGATACTCCCCATGGAAACAATCCAATGGTGGATGTTGACTTAGACTAAGGTTTTTGTTGCTTAAGAAAGCACACTAAATTTTGGCATTGTTGCCGGAGAGGATTTTCTAATTGATTTTTGTGCTTCTTCTGATTGTTTTTCATTATTGTTCTTCTGAAAATAATATTCGTCTATCATTCGAACAAGTTGCTAGTCCATTCGAACAAATTTTCGCATTCATATATATTTTTTTAATTTTTTATTGTTTCAATTTCGGTAGCATTTCTATTTCAATAATTTTTATTTACGTTACCTTAGCGTAAGTTTTCTTTTTCATGATTTATTAGAGTTTCCTTGATTGTTTATGACTGTAACTCGATCCTCCAATCAAGATAATTTACAGTGTGATACAGAATCAGAGAGAACTTTTCACAGGTTAAGAAAGGAAGCTCGGGAAAATTTGAAGAGAACGATATATCTCCAGAATCCTCATTTGCTAGCGATTCCAATCTAAAAAAAGTCATGGCTGGAAATCAAACTTTGAAAGAACTTGCCACCCATGATACAACCCTTATGCATGACGTTCCCTACTTTAGATGTTAATGTTGCTTTTGAATTGAAATATGGACTATTATATCTTTTGCCCACTTTTTATGGCCTTATAGGTGAAGATCCTCAGAAGAACCTGAAGGAGTTTCATGTGGTATGCACGAGTATGAAACGTACAGGGGCGAGTGAAGAGTAAATCAAATTAAAGGCCTTTCCATTTTCCTTGAAAGATTCGGCTAAAGATTGGCTCTATTATCTACTATATGGAATTATTGCCACATGAAACGAAATGAAGATGGTGTTTTTGGAAAAATATTTCCTAACTTCAAGGGCGTCTAACATTTGAAAAGACGTTTGTGGTATAAGGCATCAAAATAGAGAGTCCTTATATGAATACTAGGACCATTCCAAGAAATTATGTGCAAGCTACCTTCACCATAATTAGTGAGTAGCTACTAATCCAGTACTTTTATAAGGGCATTATACTCACTGATAGGAGTGTGATTGATGCTACAAGTGGATGAGTCCTGGTGGATAAAACTCTAGAGGCCGCGAGGAACTTGATTGCAAATATGGTTGCCAATTCGCAATAATTTCGCACTAGGCTTGACCCTCTCTCTAAGACTATTAATGAGGTAAATATTTCCTCAATTGAACAACGTAATATGAGTCTAACTACTCATGTTCATCAAATGGTTGTAGGTAGTATGCAAACATCACATGTTTATGGGATTTATTTGGTTGTGGGAATGTAGGCATTGTATTTTTACATGTCCCGATGATGAGTCCCCTAATAGTAACATCGTGTCAAGGTTTTAAAAAGTTGTTTGGTTCAATGTTGGAAGAGAAAGAAACCCTAAAAGCAGCCAAATCCAGGCCAGTCGTCATCTATGTATGGTCAGACTTTGCTACTCAAAACTGACCGGATGTCATTTACATCCAGGCGGATTTAGCCTCAATACCCGACAAGATTTCATATATATCCAGCCAGCCATTGACAGAATATCCGACCGGATATAAACCAAGTCAGGCCAGACATGAGTCGAATTTTCAGTTTTAAAGAAGGATTCGATTTGTTTCATTCTTAAATAATTTCCATAAAACCACTTTCTTTCTTGAACGATTTCCTTTACTGACAACATCTTTTCCTTATTAGCCAAATCCTAAATATTATATAAAGAGGATCAAATCACAGAAGAAATGGTCGGCTAAGGACCTTATGGATAGAACTTTGAATACTCAAAACATTAACCATAAATCCCCAGTTTCTAACAAGATCTAGCAACTAAACTAAGTTTTCAGAGGCATTCTCTGAGCCGTATTAGGCTTAAAAGTATGACTTAAGGGCCCTAAGCCTGTACTTTCACATTTTTTAGTTCATTGAACCGACACTACATATATGGCTGGACATCCAAAATGTTCGGCTGGACGTGCATCTGTTACACAATAAACCCAACCGATCATCTGACTTCATACATTTGTTTATATTTCTGTGGTATATAGGATGGAAACCCGGATGTAGATTCCATAGACGATTTCGAATGGACGGTAGTATGATTTGCACTCGAGATACAACTCCACATACAGCACGAAAGCGGCGTGCATAGTTTTGATATTGCTTTCATTATTATTGCATTATTTCTTTTATGTTTTCATGTTTCTTATTCCTTATTCTTATTATTAGCATTTTCAGTTTCATGTTGTTTAATCATCATGATATAGTATATTACTGATTGAATATGTGTTATATCATAAACTGTACGTCACTGGATACATAGTACGTCCGACCTGACTTACTTGAAGTCCGGTCGGACATTAAGTGATTCTGGTATGCTATATATGTTAGGGTTGGTGCTCAGAGTGCCAATCCGGATCATATTTATGTCTGATTCATAAATACGAATAATTCCTTTTTCTATAATATTACTTATTTATTGGTATCACCTCTTGTCTTTTATACACATATTCGATCTAATTGCGATTAGATATCTAATTATAATTAGATTGAAACTAAATCTGATTTAGTGATACATGTATATTTAACAAAGACCCTAGGATTTACAATGTAGTGCGTAGTTACAATGTAGTTTGTAATTGATATTGGGAAGCGTCACTATAAGTTGTATATCCCTAAATAAAGTTCCTGGTCAAGATTTACTAACACGGGTCGGTTAGTACAATCCGCTGAGACCAGTACATGTCGTATATCGTGACTTGGTCCGACGATTTATCCCAATGTACAATGAGTCTCGGGAGACTCGTATAGACATGTAGGTATTTATTTGATAAACACTGAACGACTCACTGAATATCTCTTAATAGATGGTACACCAACGTCAATAGGAATCTTCCCGAGTTGAGCGAGCATAGTGATCCTTCGACTTGAGATACCACAGTGGATATATGAGTTATCCTCCACACTTTGATGGCTTTCATGTCACTAATCTATTTAGATCAGACCTTCGCTTGTTCGTTGGGTGTGGACGTATCAAGATAGAATCTGCCAGTCCTGTGTACATGGTATAGACATCCTACACGTGTTTGCGATCTAGTAAATCCATGGCCGTGGTATAACTTTGGAAGCAAGTTCTGAGTGTTATTTAGAGATCGTAAATTTGAAAGTCGACTATATTATACCGAAAAGATTTGACGTTCTTATCTATATCCCATGTATAATATGGATAACCTTTGATGAAGGGATTATACGTATGCAATGACCTCGACTTGTATAGTTTACCGAGATTATCTGTGGTCGTCATAATTCATGAGTGGGTGAATTATGGACACAAAATTGGATTTCGTGACGGATAAACCTAAACTTAGAGAATCCCATAATATGAAGTGTACTCGTTGAGCACTTGGGCAACACGTTATGAATAATACAGATTATTCATAATACTTCACCATATTAAATGAGTTAATTCGTATCGTTTCAACGGTTAAACGAAAACACATGCTTTAAGGACATTTTTGGTCAATCGTAATTATTGTGTATTTGTATTTGATACATAATTTGATTAGATACGCATTAATTAATTGTCAAATGAGATTTTGACACATGCCACTAATATATGTATTTGTTATTTAATGTAAATAAAAATACATATATAATAATAATTATATTAGTTAATTATTTAGATATTTAAATGTTAAATATTTGAATAGTTTAATAGTATCCATATTACATAAATGTTATGCAATATGTTTAATTATTATTTTTACATGTGGCATGTTTTAATTAAGCTTAATGTGTGTAAATTTGATTTGCTAACATAAAGCTTAATGTTATTTAATTGGATTAAATTTGGTAAATGACAAAAATAGCCCTCCTAAGTCGGTTAAGCTTCCTTTTAATTTAGAAAATTTCTTTTCTTCATCATGAAATCCACCATGGCCGAACACCACCCTAGACAAAAGCTCCCAAATTTGGTTTGATGAAACAAGAAGGAAAGTGAAGGAAAAACAAGAAAAATCTTAGGAAATTGGAGATTAAAAGGTAATCTTTAATATTATTGAGTTTAGAAATTTAGTTTCTTGTTATTGTGTTCCTAGAATAGTTCTAGGGTTTTTCTTTACTTGTTAAATTTGAGGCTTTTGGTGTTGGAAGATGGATTTGGAAATGTTAAGCATGTGTGAAGTAGTTTTAGATAATATTATTGTATTATTGATTCAATTTTATCATTTGATGACAATTTGCCATTCTAGAGTTTTATGACCACTCTTGTAATGCCTAGAATTTTTCTTGGGTGGTTCATTTGTGGTGACTTTGGTTGGTGTTAAGATTAATTAGATTAATGTTGGAAAATTGGATTTTAAGCATGAAAAATTGATATTTTGCTTCAGGATCAGATATGGAAATACTATTCATATGGTGTTGAAAGTAATGTCATATAAATATATTGTATGTGTTTTGGGTTTTGGAACAATTGCCGGAAATTATTTCAGAGTTGAAATAAGCGAAAACGGTGAAAAACGGCGTTACCAGGTGACTTTTGAGCCAACCGGGTGACAGCTGCCCAAACAGTGAATTTTTCACTATTCAGGCAGCCCATGAACTGCCCTAATACTATTGGGGCTGACCTGGGCAGCCCTCATGTGTATTGGGTAGTTGGTTCGGTCAAAAACGCATTTTATGCCATTTTTCAGAAAAACATTTTAGTAAAAGTTTCACGACGTTTCTTAACTATTTATGTCGTTATTTGATATCGAATAACTATGTTGAGGTGAAATATGAATGAATTATTCATATTGGATATTGAATAATTTATTCGGTAATTTAAAAGTTTTAAAATTATGATTTCGCCCGAACAGCGCTTCCGCCGCGCCCTTTGCCCAGAAACCTCAACAAAAATGGTATCAGAGCAAGTCTGATCCTTCATCCATTACATTAATCATGCTTGATGTATGATATATGATCCAATTTTGATGTTTTCACATGCACGTAATATATATGTTTCTTGACTTTTCGATTCTACACTAATGGGATAACGTAACGAAAATTTAATAGTTAAGTTTGGTTATGTTTTCTAAAGGTAGAATTGAATTGTTTAGAGAATGATCTAGATTAAAATTCTGCATATGATGTAGAACAATGCTTCCTTGAGGAATATCCCTGCTTAAATAAGGTTGTAAAGTAACGTGTATTGGATGCATGTTTCTTGGTCCGTCTTGTCAATACGGTTTATGGGTATCTTTCTATGGATGCATCTGAGATTGTGCCAAAGCAGTGAGGGTGTAGTTGATAGAATTTTATCCATGCCGGATGTATATTTGATACTAGACAAATTCAAGTGAAAATGGAAATCCTAAACGTGCCAAAGTTGCCAGGACTACATCAGTAGCTTGATTTTGTCATTGGCAAGTGAAGCCTTGATACACCTCCTTGTGAACGTGCCAAAGCTGTCATAACGAGAAATGGTCAGGACTAAAATTAAGAGTCACAGTGAGTGTGATTGACAATGAGTTGTCTACCTAATGAATATACGTAGGCGAGATCGTGCCAAAGCTGTGAGTCGAAATATATTCATGGGATCATACTCTCACTATGGAATTCGATTTAATTATTGAATTCTCGTTCTCCATTGGGGATTACGGTATTACGTAAAGTAGTGGGAGACACTACTGGGTTAAAAAAAATACATAACTAAAGCAGTGCGTAATTTTATGGAAATTGATGCTGTTGTTTTCCTTTATTCTATATTGTTAATAGAATTATACTTCTAATCCACTGCATGCATATTATTTGAATATGTTTTCTGACTTTACTTATGGTTGCGAGTTTCTTGAATAGGTTCTAGAATGACTGTAGACTTAGATATTGTTAGATTAGTTTAAACCATAGGGAATTGTTGTTCCGGTTTTCTTGAAAATCAAGATGGTTAGTGACTTAGTTTCTAAGTCATGATATGTAATCTAAATAGATATCTGTTTTAGGATATAATTATCTAGAGAGAATAATTTCTTGTGCAGTAAGAATTGACGTGAATCAGTTCATGTCTCGAGATTCTTGACTGACATTAAGAAAACTACATTAGGTATTTGTTTGTCTTATAATGACGTTTCTTGGCTTTAGTGACTTTTAGAAGTCACGTGTTTGACACAGTTTGCTAATCAATTATTTACAATTGCTGTGAATAATTGAAGGAAAATTATAAAGCTGAAGAAATGAGATGTGTATAGTTGTGTATAGAGAATATTGATTCTCACAACATGAAAACTATAGGTATTGGATACCAGATCTCCCATCTAGTTATTTAAAATAATGTTTAATGATTGTTTTGATATTTGATATCAGAACTTGCGACTATTGAATAGTTACTTGTTCTTTATAAATAATTTTTACATATTTTAATATGGCTAGTAGTGTCATAAATGAAGAGATAAACATTAAGATATATATTTGGTTAACTAAATAACTTAGAACAATGCTTTATGAGATTTTATCACATAAATATTAGATGCTTGTTCCGTATGGTAAAAGGATGGTCTGATATAAGATCATACCATATATCCTTATCCATTTAATGAATATTGTATTCAGGATGTGATTAAATTTCATTTAACCAATGATCGTCATTGGACCACATATTTATTAAACTGATAGTTTGGAAGTATGTAGTTTAATGAATTAGAAATTGCCTTAGATAGTTTTCTTTACTTCATAACTTAGTTAATGAATTGTCATGACTTAGTCACGTGTTTCCTAAAGAATATATATTGAAAGCCTTGAATGGTTCGAGAAATTTCAATATGTTTCTGATGAAACGCGGATAGAATATTTTGAATGGTTCAAAGATATTCTATTTGAAATGTTGAAAACTATATTTTAAAGAACATTCTGAGACTTTGAATTGTTCAAGGATGTTTGATATGATCAAACATATGAATTTATGGCAATTAGTTCTAAGGTTATTCAATGAATATGATTCTTACTCAATATTATTCTTCTACGATTCCATCGTGATGGAATTGATCAGTGGGAGAAATCGAATCTTATATGATATGATTCGTTTGATATTGAGTGTTACCGAATTAGTTTCAATACTCGGGGTTATGCTCCAGTTACACTAATTCATCCTTTTAATTATTATTCCATTAGTTTCTACAATTATGTATATGATATGTATAGGTAGAAAATGTTAGTGTTCCTAGAACATGTCAATGATCTAATAAGCAAGAAAAGGTGGTCATAAATTCATTATAAGTTACGGAATTACTTACATTGAATGGATTTGAGCTTTTAAAATTTTTTAGAAGAAGATCTCCAAGATGTTTCCTTTGTTGATTCCAAGCTTTGAGTTGTGAATGAAGATCTCCAAGATCCAACCTTTGTGTTGATTCCAAGCTTTGAGTTGTTTCCCTATCACCTTTGTTGATTCCTTGAAGTGCTAGCTAACTTGATTTTGCCACAAAATCAAAGAGAAAATGAAGACAAGTTCACACCCACATGAAGAGTATTAGGGTTTGTGTTTGTTCCAAGTGTGTTACCAAATGAGAGAGAGAGATGCCTTTTGGTAAAAAACAATTTACCATGTTAGCACCTTTTTATTGGCATGTGTCTGTGACAAAACAAGTTCAATTGAGTTGTAATCTTTCATGAAGATCTTTGTGCAATTGGACTGGTTTCTGGCTGCTGTGCATCAAACATGCGTTCGTGGTGCGTTCGTTGCAGTGTTCGAACGATTGGCGTTAGTGCTGCGTTCGTTTGTGGGTTCGAACGTGTGGCGTTAGTGGCAAGTTCTTTATTGGGTTCGAACGGGAGCATTCCAGAGAGCAAACGTTTGAGTCACGTTCTTGGTGGGTTCGAACGAGGTCATTCCAGAGAGCTCACGTTCGTAGGGCGTTCGATTAGCGTTCGAACGAGACTTCTTAGAAAAGGCGCGTTCATGTTGCATTCGAGTAACCGTTCGAACGCGACTGCGATCTGAACGTGTTTTTTGGCCTGCAAAATCCTAGCTTTTCACCCCACCTATAAATATAAAACTTAGCCGTCATTCCCCCGTAGTTGAAAGAGCTGAAACATTTTTCCCTTGAGCCAAATACTCTCAAAGCTTTCAACTCTCTTTTATTCCACCATTGAAGACTTCTTCATCTTATTGTCTTCTCCATTAATGGTGTGAATCATTCTTTGATAAACTTTCAACACAACATAACCCAAATTCCTTAATCCTTAAGAGTTCTTTAGGAGGAAGTTTGGTAGTCGGAGTTCCGGCGTTCGAAGTGATACAATCTACTCAGAGACTTCAGAGGTTCTGAAGAAAACCGTAGGTCGCGGACTTAAGGAGTTTCCTTGAGTTCTTGCAGTATTGAGGTACTTGAGTCGGTGAAGTTGTCACCATTGGTCTTGACTATCGTTGTAAGTTTATCTCTATATAGTGGATTGTTCTGGTAGCCGATATACGCGGAGTGGTTTTTTACTCGGAAGAGTTTTCCACTTCGTCACCAAAATTATTGTGTTGATTTTGTCTGATTGATTTACCTTTCCGCAATTTACATTTCGTATTAAATTAATATTATGGAATTTATTGTTGTTGGGTATTGTGGTTGGTTTTTGATTTCCCATAGACACATTAAATAGGACTTGTCTTAATTAATTGTGATTATTTCCGCATAGGGTCAGAACTTTGGATAACCCCGAATTTTCAATTGGTATCAGAGCCTGATCTCGGTCCTTGACCCGTTAGCTAACGTAGTCAACCCCTGAATTGTCCGCCATTTTTTGATGGCACGGAATATTTACATTGGAAGGTTCGCATGAAGGCGTTCCTTAAGTCCTTAGATGAGAGGGCCTGAATGACTGTTGAACACGGGTGGAAACCTCCCGTTGTTGTTGTTGATAGGGTCTCTTCTCCTAAAGATAAGGATAAATTTGATGCTAGCAATAGGAACAGCAAGGCTGTTAATGCCATACACGGTGCTGTGTGTTCTGCAGAGTTTAGGAGAATCTCTATGTGTGAGATAGCCAAGGATGCTTGGGACATCCTGCAGACTGTGCATAAAGGCACACTGTCTGTTAAAAATAATAAACTCCAGAATTTAGCCACTAGGTTTGAGGTCGCCCATATGAAAGATGATGAGACCTTTGATGAGTTTTATGCTGAGATTAACGATATTGTTAACTCTAGTTTTAACCTAGGTGAGACTATACCTAGCAACAGGATAGTTAGAAAAATCCTTAGATCCTTGCCTGATAAATTCCTGCCCAAGATCACCGCCATAGAGGAAATCAATGACCTCGATAAGCTTAATCTAAAAGAACTCGTAGGAAAACTTCAAGTTTATGAGAAGAAACTTCCTGGGTATTAAAAGTCCAAAACTATAGCGATGAAGATCGCGAAGGAAGTTGTTCATGATCCTTCAAGCGATGATGAATTTCTTACGGATCATGACTTAGCCATGTTTGCTAAGAAGTTTAGGAAATTCCTTAAGCTGAAGAAGAATGGCCATATCGGTAGTAGAGATATGGAGGATGAGCCTAGAGAGAGTAGGCATGGTAGAAGAGAGTCTGGAGAGGATAGGGATAGTAGATCCCGTGGTGCCCAGTGCTATGAATGTGAAGGATATGGGCACGTTAGATCTGAGTGTCCCACTACCTTAAGGCTAAAGGCAAGAAAGCCATGACAGCATCACTTAGTGATTCTGAAGGTGATGACTCTCCTAAAGGTAATTTTATTGCCTTTACTGCTAGTATGACTAGTGAGAGAGAGATTGTGGTTAATGATGCTGATTCAGAAGTCTCTCTTGATGAGTCAGTAGATGAGGAAAGTCTTCACGTAGCCTACATTGAACTGTTTAATGAGAGTTTAGCTATTAAGAAGACGAATATAGAGGTCAATGAAAGGCTGAAAACTGCTGAGCTAGAAAAGAATGAAACTCAAGCCAAACTTAAGCAAAGCCTTTTGATGGTTGATGACCTAGAGGAGAGGAACAAATGACTAGTTAATAGAGTCCAAATATTAAAGACCGAACTTGAGATGCTAGAACCCAATTGTCCGTATTTTCTAGTGGAAATAAAAAAGGTGGACCGTATGTTAGGTATTATTTCTGAGCCTAACTTCAATAAGGCTTCTTCTTCCAAAGCTGTGCCTGTAGCAGCTAAACGTGACTTATGTAAGAAACCTGTTGTGTGTAGTCATGTTTCTCCTCCTGTTGTTCCTCGTCATGTGCCCCAACCTCAATCTAGAGGTGTTATGGGTAAACCTCGCTCTCATCCGAGGTTTTTGCCTGTGTGCCACCACTGTGGCAAGGCTGGACATATTAGGCCTAAATGCTTCATATTGCATAAGCAAAAGAAAAGGCCTAAGAGTGTGTCGCCTAGATTTGATTCTTCAAATCTAGCTTCTCAAGTTTCTGCACTAACTAAACAGACACAATTCTTAGTGAGAAACTTTCTTTGTGACTAGGAATTCTCAAGTGGATGAGGTTCCTAGAAAGGTTTCCGTGAGGAAGCAAGATGAATTCCCATCTTCCTCTGCGTGTCCTGATGGACATTATAAGAGTACACTTCGGTGTAACTCTGCTTGAAAGATGCATTTTATTTTCCCATTGCATGTGTGTGTGCGTGTGTTTTATGTTTTTGCACGTTTAGTTTGTTTTCACAGCGGGTGTGTGTGTGTCTTGTTTTTGTTATATGTCCCTTGGTATATAGGATGGAAACCTGGACATAAATTTCATAGCCGATTCCGAATGGACGGTAGTATGATTTGCACTCGGGATACAACTCCATGTACCATTGGATGTTTGACAAGCCTATTTGTGTCTTTATTTTTATTTGTTAAAATCTGAAAAGTACAAAAAAATAGAAAATGAAAAAAAAAACAAAAATTATATTTTTTTTTATGGCTTGTTAGAGCATGAAAAGTTTGTACATGTGATCCTGGTACGTAGGATATATGATTATGCATGTATGGTATGCTTTTATTTTTCTTAATGCTCTATATACATGAGTGTGTGTGATAAAAACCTTTGGTATATCTTGTGCTTGCCCTCACATACACGTTTTTATTTTGTCAAGGCTTGGTGGCATGTATGAGTTTTTGGACTGGCAATCTAATTTCTATCATACTTTGTTCATTTAAATAGTGTGACCTTTGACTAGATGACATTGCTATCCCCTTGTAAAAGCAAAAAGAAATAATAAAAAAAAATATTGTTAAATGAGACTCAAGTGCAAAAGAGCCAAAATGGCCAAATTCAAAAGATAAGGGCAAAACCCCTTCACTCGAAAGAGTTATTAAATATGAGCTCATGATATTTCTGGGGTGAATAATATAGCATGCAACCAATGTTACTTATTCTCAGGTCCTAGTGGTGCTGGGTTTGAACACATATTTTGTGGACTTGGTTTAATTAGAGATGGATTTCTTTGGTTGTGTCCAGCTCATAAAATAAGGTCTTAAGCCTTGATTTTTTTATTCACCTTATTTTTCACGCAAGTACTTGATATGCTTTGGTGTTCGTCATATGCATAAGTGTTGTATTTAGCTAAAACTTAAAATGCTGCATATTGTTTCTTGTCATAATCATTTGAATACTGACTGGGTATCTTTGTATTTGCTTGATGTGTCTTCCAGTCCGTGTTTGCCGTGTATTTTCCTGGTATGCACTGTCTGTTTTCGTTCGTGTTGAAGGGGTTATTTAGGGGGTGAATTCGGTAACGCAGCGGAAGCGGTGAAAATCCGATTTTCCGATTTCAAAACTTTTTCTCGGATTAATTAAATAAACATATTTATATTATCCAATAATCAAATTATGAAAATAAATTCAATAAAACAATTTTAAGTGAATTTACCAAATTACCCTTGCTTTGTATTTTTGTCCGTTTTAGTCCGAAATTGATCCAATCAATTTTGAATAATTCTAAATCATTTCTAAGATGAACTTATGATGTTCAAAACATCAAAACACCAAAGCAACCAAAATCCCCATTTTTCCTCACAAAGCCGAGAGCACCAAAGGAGGGGCAATTTGTGCCTTTTGTCATTTCATGCATCAAAACACATCAAGATGTAATCCAATTATCATGAAACTTTATATGCATCATATACACACACAAATACACAACATATATGAAAAGCCTCAATTTTGGAATTAGTTAAGAACCCTAATTTTTCAATTTTCCACAAATTGGACAAATTAGGCCATTTACATTAAATCAATTACTTCAATCATCATTCTTCCATCCAATTCAAGTCTCAACACAATGAAACAACTCAAGATCAAATCTAGGTCATTTAAGAGTGGGTCAACAACTCTAGATTAGCAACATGGTTTCCAAAACCTTAAAAGAATAGTTACAACTACAATAGTCACAACACTTCCTTCATTACACATGCTTCACACTTCTCCAAAACTTCCATCATCAAAAACCACAAGAAACAAAGAAAGAAACATCCTAAGAATATCATATATTAAAGCCTAGAACCTAAGGAACATATTCCTTACTAATAGCAAGTTTGAAAAACTTACTAAAAATCCAAGCTTTTGATGTTTTAACCTTTCTTCTCACAAACTTCCTTTAGCTTCTTTCAATGGAGTTTATTTTGATAAAGTGTATTAGGTTAAGTGTATCATGAAATGAAAATCAATTTATACTTGTTTCATTTGGCCTTTGGCCGAAAATGGCTAAGACAAAAACAAGGAAATTAATTTCAATTTCATTTCAAGTTTCATTTGGTCAACTTGCACAAATATCATATAAACAACTTTATTAGATATTTATTTTTGTCAACAAATGCAACTAACATCATTTACTTTAAATATCCTAACATAAGATATTTATATTTTAATTAATTTAATCATTTAACAATTAAATAATTAATTAATTAATCAAATACAAATATATTAAATATATGTATAATATTTACATTAAATACTAAAAACATATATTCATTTAGGATATAAGTCAAATATCTCAATTTGACTATTAATTAATGTGTATTTAAATTAATCAAGTATTAAAAATAAATACACAATAATTAAGCAAATGACTATCGGGTCTCTTTGCCATGTATCTTGCGTTTAACCGTTAAACGACTTTATAAATAATCAATATTATTTATTTATGTTGCTCTAGTGCTCAACGAGTATGTTTCATTATTGAGACTCTCTAGGTTCAGGTATATCCGTCACGAAATCAAATTTCGTGTCCATAATCTATCCACCCGTAGATTATGACGATCACGGATAATCTCGCTGAACCATACAGGTCGAGGTCATGGCAAATGTATAATTCCTCCGTCACAGGTATCTGGATAAATCCCAGAGATATAGATGTAAACGTCAAATCTCTATCGGGACTATCCAGTCGACTATTCTATTAGCAATCTCAAAAGAATGTTTAGAACTAGCTTCTAAACTTTACCACGGGCCCATGGTTTTTATCTGATTGCTAATCATATGGACTACCTATGCTCTGGTACACAGAACTGACGGATCCTATCTTGATACACATAGGACACCCTGAGGATCTATCTACACCCAACGAACAGGCGGAAGTCTGATCTAAATAGATCGGTGACGTGACTGCCATCTAAGTGTAGAAGATGTCTCATGTGCCCACAATGGCATCTCAAGTCTAAGAATCACAAGTGCTACTCAACCCAAGAAGATTCTTATTGACGCTGGTGTACCATCCATTAAGAATCTTCGGTGAGTCGTTCAATGTTTATCCGCTATAAACACCTACACGTCTATACAAGTCTCCAAGACTTATGGTTCATTGAGAAACCATTGGAATCATATATTCCAGTATACGACATGTACCGGTCTCAACGGGTTTACTATACTGACCAAGTAGTGTAAACCTTGACCGGGAACTGTCTGAGAATGACAACGTCATGATACATCTCAATGTCCGTTGCGACGCTTTTGCAACTGTATCATGACTAATCATTCTAGGGTCATTACGTCTTTACCATATAAAAGGATAGATTATATTATAGAAACTGCATATATTATTCATAATAATAATGTTTTACAGAAGTATTTAACAGAAATACAACCGGGAATTGGCGCTCTGAGCACCAACCCCAACACGTGTTTCATCCTTATTCTCGTTCGAACTATTTTCGTTGGTGTTCCGTTCTTATTTTCGTTCGAACATAATCGTTCAAATAGCGTTCGACTTTCGTTCGAACGCCGTGTCGGTATTTAAATACCTTCGTACGGATTTTTGTTCGCACAATTCTTTTCTCTTCTATTCCTTCTCTGGTTCTTGGTCTTCCTCGCTATTTTGTTCCATTTTCAGTCAGATCCGGAGTCTTGTGCTTCTAATCTACTGATTCTCAGCATCCTCGTTATCATCAAGGTAAGGTTTTCTTCAATTTTCTTCTGTTTGCGTTTTCTCTCTCATATTTGTTTTTAGGGTTTGTTGTCCATTTCTGTTTTTAGCCTTTTTTCTTCGATTGAAGGCGTATGGAGTCTTGTGGATTAGTCTTTTATTGTTTTATTTATGGCGATTTGTATCTGTTGAGGGAGTTTTTCGCATATGTTCATCGCCATCGCGTTCGAACGCCATAAGATCTTCGTTCGAACGTCCTTTGGTTTCCACAACTTCTGTTTTATGGTGTGTTTGGGTTGTTTCTCATTTTATGCATTTCTTATGTGTTCTAGATGCCTAAGAAGTCCATTGCTTCGAAGAAACGCCTCCGTTATTCTCTTCCTCGAGATCGTTTTCGCAGTCCCACTGCTGGTAAACTGTTTGATGATCACTTCTCGCAGCGAAGTCTATTTTTGGAGCGCAATGTCTTGGAAGATGAACTGCGTGATTCCGGAGTTGTACCTCTTCTGATTAACCGTGGTTGGGGACCTCTCTTATCTGGCTTCATTGGTCCATCTCATCAACTTGTCTAGGAATTATATTCCAACATGGAGGTTGTTTCCGCCACTTCCTTCTCCGTGTTTATTCGGGGCACCTACCTGGACATTGATCCCTCTGTGTTATCTCGGGTTCTTGCGATTCCTGAGGTACCCTATCTCTAGTATCCCTTGTCTCCTACAGAAGGTCATTCTGATCGGCTTATCATAGATGTTACCACTGGACAGCATCGTCCGTTTGTTGGGGGTACCATCATCGTTGCCTCTCTGCTGCCCACTTATCGTTTGCTAAACCGGATCGTGTGTCACAATCTTTGACCGAAATCGCATGTGAACACTCAACCGTTTGCAAGGATTGCTTTCCTTTATGCTATTGAGCAGGGCCTCTCCATCGATATCCTCAGTATGATCCTTCGTGAGATGACTCGCATTCGCAATGCCTCTTATGTCGCTCACACCCTTCCATATGGATGCCTCATTCGCCGTATCATCTTGGCTCTAATCCCTGGCTTTGTTCATGATCCTCATCTCTCTCTGCTCAAGCCCATAAGCCTTCAGACTGTCTCCTCAGAAGCTGCTCATCTTCCTGCCCATGCTCGTGCTCCTGCTCCAGCGGCTGCTCCTGCTCCTAATCCTGCACCTGCCCCGTCTGCCTCGGCTGCTGCCTCCTCCTCTTCCACTGGCCCTCCTCCAGATTTTTACCAGCGCATCTTAGACTCTCAAGCCACTATCCTGGCCGAGCTTCGTCTTATCTCAGGAGGCCAATCAAAGATTCGTACGGCTGTTCGTAGCTTGCAAGCTCAGTTTGCACGCCATATTGCGGATTGTCATGTGGCTTCTGATGATGAGGGTTCCTCTGCCAGTTCAGAGTCTGACTAGCAACTTTTTTTTATTTGCTGAATTTTATTTGAGTTAGGAGAAGTCTGTTTACTTTTTGGGATCATATTTTTGTTAACCTGTTATGTTGTATTCTCACTCTTTTATTTAATTGTGAGATCTCTTGCAAACATTTGTCGTATTTTAATGAAAATATTCTGTCTTGAATGTTTCTCCTTCTGTCTATCATTGATGCATGCTTACAAATATTGCTTTTGGTTATTTGCTTCCCATTTATTCTTATGATATATTTGGATGCCTGTTTGTGTGGATGAGTAAGTTTTCACATTTACTTGTTGTTTCTCCTGGTGTATGCATGCTTTGTCATTTCATGTCAAAAAGGGGGAGTAAATGGGTGATTTGTTGTTTCAGGAGAGTTCAGATTAAGGGGGAGAAAAATGATTTACCTGCTTTATGTTTTACTTGATTATCCCAATGTTTTTCACGGTATATTGTTGTTTGTGGATGTTTCAGATAACAGGTTTGTTGCTGAGGCGGTATTGTTTTCAAGACTACTTGGTTAGGTATTAGATCGAGTCCAATTGTAATACGTCACTGTTTTGATGGTTGACAGTTGACTATCTTCTTTTTGGGTCTATTACTGTAGTCTATGTATTAGGTAGTGTTTTGTCACGAAATGCCAAAGGGGGAGATTGTTAGCACCTTTTTTATTGGCATGTGTCTGTGACAAAACAAGTTCAATTGAGTTGTAATCTTTCATGAAGATCTTTGTGCAATTGGACTGGTTTCTGGCTGTTGTGCATCAGACATGCGTTCGTGGTGCGTTCGTTGCAGTGTTCGAATGATTGGAATTAGTGCTGCGTTCGTTTGTGGGTTCGAACGTGTGGCGTTAGTGGCACGTTCTTTATTGGGTTCGAACGGGAGCATTCCAGAGAGAAAACGTTTGAGTCACGTTCTTGGTGGGTTCGAACGAGGTCATTCTATAGAGCTCACGTTCGTAGTACGTTCGATTGGCGTTCGAACGAGACTTCTTAGAAAAGGCGCGTTCGTGTTGCGTTCGAGTAACCGTTTGAATGCGACTGCGATCTGAACGTATTTTTTGGCCTGCAAAACCCTAGATTTTCACCCCACCTATAAATATAACACTTAGCCATCATTCCCCCGTAGTTGAAAGAGCTGAAACATTTTTCCCTTGAGCCAAATACTCTTAAAGCTTTCAACTCTCTTTGATTCCACCATTGAAGACTTCTTCATCTTATTGTCTTCTCTATTAATGGCATCCTTCTTTGATAAACCTTCAACACAACATAACCCAAATTCCCTAATCCTTAAGAGTATTTTAGGAGGAAGTTTGGTAGTCGGAGTTCCGGCGTTTGAAGTGATACAATCTACTCAAAGACTTCAGAGGTTCTGAAGAAAACCGTAGGTCACGGACTTAAGGAGTTGCCTTGAGTTCTTGCAGTATTGAAGTACTTGAGTCGGTGAAGTTGTCACCATGGGTCTTGACCATCGCTGTAAGTTTATCTCTATATAGTGGATTGGGCTGGTAGCCGATATACGCGGAGTGGTTTTTTACTCGGAAGAGTTTTTCACTTCGTCACCAAAATTATTGTGTTGATTTTGTGTGATTTATTTACCTTTTCGCAATTTATATTTCGTATTAAATTAATATTGTGGAATTTATTGTTGTTGGGTATTGTGGTTGGTTGTTGATTTCCCATACACACATTAATTAGGACTTGTCTTAATTAATTGTGATTATTTCCGCATAGGGTCAGAACTTTGGATAACCCCGAATTTTCATACCCTTTTCACCTAAACAAGGTGGTTGGGTAAATGGTTTCACCAAAACCATTCCAAGGTGGTTGGAAAGTAGATGGTTTGGCATAAATGCCAACCACTCTCCCAACTACCACATTTAAAGTGGGCCCCACATTTGAATTCAAAATTCAAATGGATTCTACGAATGTTTACTGCGGCTCGGATTCGTTTAATCCGATTAAACGAATTCTCGTCGCTAAATAATTAAATCTAATTTAATTAAATAACGATGCCTCACAAATATATTACGAACGTCGTTTACGAATTAATTCTAAATTAATTCGTTCGTTCGTATTAAAGTCCGACTTTAATTTCGTAATGAAATCCAATTCATATTAATATATCTGATATATTAATTTTAGCCCATACGAATAAATTAAATAGAAAAATCAAATTTAACTATTAAATTTATTTTACCGATTAATTCCAAATTAATCGCTTTCTCTCTCTTCCGAACACATTTAATCCCATATTAAATAAAGCTTCAATTAATCCCAGATTAATTTTCTCTCTCTTAATTAATCCCGGATTAATTCTAATCGAGTCAACTGTCATCGATGAATCTTTGGGAAGCGACCCAAGAGATCTATGGATATGATGTCAGTAAATCCGGTTATCGGACTATCCGATAAAGTGAGTACCTCGTACCACATGCTTACCGATTTACAAGACATGGTTGGCTTCTAGCAAAGCACCGTGCCTACCCAATTCTCCAGAAATATTCTTACTGGAATATATAATCTATGTCAGGCGTAGTATATGTAGTATTGCGTATATCGATCAAGTATCAGATGTCACGTGCAAGGCCTGGGGCTGGAATAGTGTCTGCCCCGTACGAAACACATATCGGATATCAAGCAACTAGTCTCTTTGAATCGGATAATCATGACCTAGTCATATTATCCCGATGACTGCATTACATAAGAGCACCAGTTCCGTATCCTACGTGATCATCATCTCCATATGTCTGAAGTGATACTTCCATCTTGACATCAAATCCAATACACTACGATTCTCAATAAACCCAATAGAGGCGTACACAGAACCTGTTAAAGCCCTGGATGACCAAAACCAAAGTTTACTGATTGCCGCAAGTACTAGCGATGCAAGTCTCAGGTTAAGACCAAATACACCTACCTTGAAGCGGATTCCCATAGACACTTATAATACTACCAATGGGATTCCGCGGGGTCTATCCAGAGCGAAGCTGTTTTCCGTACCATGGGTAAAACACAACCTCCTATCGCACTTGCAAAAGTATCCAATACTTAAATAAATGAGAATTATGTCATTATACCCTCATAACGCGCACAAATGCAATACTAGTTTATTCCGCATTATCGATGTCCAGTCTCGATAATACTACGACTAGGGATATTTAATGATTAAACCTTTATGGATTGATACTGTCTCATATCATCTCAATCCGGAACTAATCATAAGGACTTTTACCATTTATATATCAAAGTAAATAAATTACAAAACGGTAAAAGGCAATTTCATTACAACATAGTTAATTTTGTACAAAAACACAATGTCTTTTACAAACAGTGACGTTATGGGTCATAATTGTCTAACAGAAAATTCGAATCTTGAAAAGTTTGAGATTTGAATCTTTCTTTTGTATAATGGTTATATAATTGAAAGCACTTGCACCTTGGAGGTAAACGTAAAAGTTTATCATTTATTCTATTAAATAGAATATTGTATTCTATTTGATAGAATATCTATTCTACGATCTCGAGTAATAAAATTATTTTATTACTTGGTGTGTAACATCAGATGTTAACGATTGTAGAAAAGACTCGACTTATTGAAGTGAAATGTGAGAGGGATAAACTATAATGGAACTACATAATTAATTAGATGAAATAACCCTTAGAAATCTTCTGTATAAGTTTAATAGGATGTCAGAATCATTTACAAAGTATTTGATACTTAATGGTTCTGTTGTTTTCTTATTTAAGAAAATTATCCTATAACTTATAGTGTGAGCGATATTTGATATCGATTTCGGAAATTAGCATTGAACCATATATCTAAGATTGTTCGTAGCTTACTACGATCAAGTTTTGAACTTGATTAAGCTTTCGGTATGAATTGTTCATAAAATGTGAAAATTGTTTGTGCAACAAAAGTAATATGAGCTAATTAAAGGTTTAACCTTTACAGTATGACAGTGAGAAAGATTTTACTCAATTATCTATTGTAGATTCTGAGGAAACTTGTCTCTAGTCGCATTGATTGAATAATTAAAGATCTGTTGGTTAATGTTGATATTAAACTATGTATTTTGGCTAAAGAATGCAAAGTGGCGTTCCTGAATGTTTTCTTCGAATGAGAAATCTGTTGTGGTTTCTTTGTTTGAAGAGTTCATTCTAGAATGGCCATAGAGTTTGTATTCTGCTAAGATCACAATTTGATATACTAGCTTGTTCAGTGCCTTATTTCGTTTTTATTATTGCTTTTGTGGGTGTTATAACTATTATGTACTCTATAAACTATTTGTGTGTCATAACATTACAAAGACATATGAATCCTCTTTTAAGCGTGGATATTATACTGGCATCAGTAATGGACCATTCCAAACCCAAACAGGTTTAAATTCAGACCTTGCGAGAGGTGTAATGCAGCATTAGATCATTTCAAGTGTCTCATACTGGTTGACGACTCATTTATTCTCTTGTTAGTCCTTTACAGACAAATCCATACTCTCTATGAGCTTCGAGCTCAACAGTGTAGTGTTCACTGACTTCATAGGCATAGCGGTAAACCCTACTTTGGTCCTACTTGGACATTGGACCGATATGTGCCCAACTCTCAAAGAGGAGCCACTGAGCAAATAAATATGGCAGGTTGTTTTCCTGGAAAACCGTAAAAGAAATTTGATCAGTACTCTAACACGTATAACCCTGGATGGAGGGATTACCCCAACTTTAGCTATGGGAATCCACAAGTATATCAGTCTGTGACTCAAAACCAACCATATTTTCAGCAATATAAGCAACCATACCTTCATAGACAACAACCGAGCCAAACTTATAATTCTGGTATATCTTTAGAAGATATTGTTAAGTCTCTTGCCACTAATACTTTTCGATTTCAATAAAGAAAAAAAATTCAAGAAGAGGCGAGGTCCAATATTCAAAGTTTGGACAATCAGACTGATCAAATGGCAGTCGCAATTAGCCGGCTAGAAGCATATATTTCAGGGAAATTGCCCTTTTAACTGATAGTAAATCCAAGAGAAAATCCAAGTGCAATCGTTCTGAGAGATAGTAAAGAGTTTTAGATTTCAGTAAAGGTAGTCCCTGTATCGTTGAGCAAGAAAATGATAATGATGTCCTTGTAGATAGGGATGTTTCCATTGATAATAACATGCCTAATTGTAAGTTTTTACCTCTTTCTGATTATAAACTGTACATTCTTTTCCACGGGCTTTAGAAAAAATTAAAATGATAAGCGAAATAAATATTTATATAAGACTTTTCATATATACGAGGTAAACATTCAACTTTTAGATGCTATTAAAAAAGTGCCTTGTTACGGTAAATTTTTATAGAATTGTGTACAATTAAGATGAATCAAAACTCAAAGGATCTGAAAAAGTAAGAGTATAGGAGAATGTTTACGTAGTCATTCAAAGAAAACTCATACGAAGTGCAAGGATCAAGGTATGTTTATTATCCCCTACACAAGAGGTAATACTAGTTTTGAGAAGGTTATGCTAGATCTAAAAATCTCTATCAATGTCATGTCATATTCTTTATATGTTTCTTTGAAACTTGAACCTTTGAATAAAACTGGTATTGTGATTCAGTAAGCTGATAGATCTAATGCCTATCCTAAGAGTTTAATTGAAGATGTTATTTTATAAGTTAATGATTTAATTTTTCCCGTTGATTTCTATGTGCTCGATATGGGTATGGTGATCAAACATCTCTTATTTGTTAGGAATACCTTTCTTAAAGACATCCAAGACTATGATAGATGTTCATAATGGTACACTTACCATAAAATTTGACGGTGAAGTTATTAAGTTTAATATTTATGATACCAAGAAATACACTGCTGATGATAATCATGTTTACTCTATTGATAAGAATGATTCTTTAGCACATGAAGTTTTTAAACTTGATGGAAAAGATGGGTTGGAAGTTGCAATTAGCAAGCATTTTGAGTAAGGAAATGAGAAGTTAGCTTTGAGCGCTCATTTGTAGGAAATTGTTACAACATTAGATGAATTTCCAAAATTTCAGCGCTCATGTAACATGTCTTATATTGCATTATCATTTTCTAACAAGAGGCTTTTACCTTTTGTTTCTCAGGCCCCCATTCCAGATTTAAAGCTTTTCACTGACCACCTCAAGTACGTATTCCTTGGAGACGGAAGGATGTTACCAGTGATCATCTCTAGTAAACTTAGTGCACCGCAAGAAGAAAAGCTTGTGCATGTCCTTAAATAACATAAAATGGAAATTTGTTGGACAATTAAGGATATTAAAGAAATTAGTCTGTCGATATGCATGCATCACATCTTGCTTGAAGAGAGGGCAAAATCTTCCCTTCAACCACAAAGAAGATTGAACCTGCCCATAATGGATGTAGTGAAGAAAGAATTCCTCAAGCTCCTTAAAGTTGGAGTGATTTATCATATTTCAGATAGTAATTGGGTAAGCCCGGTTCAAGTGATCCTAGAAAAGAGTGGAATAATTGTTGTGAAAAATTGGGATGATGAGTTAGTTCTAACTTGTATTCAGAATGGGTAGAGGGTTTGTATAGATTATAGAAAATTGAATGTTGTAACCCGCAAGGACCACTTCTCTTTACCTATTATTGATCAAATGCTTGAAAGGTTATCTGGTCATGCTTACTACTGCTTCCTTGATGGTTATTCAGGTTATTTCCATATTGCAATTGCTCCGGAGGATCAAGAAAAATTTACTTTTACATGCACATCTAGAAATTTCGCATATAGCGAACTTTGCAACACCCCAATCACTTTCCAAAAGGGTATGGTTAGTATATTTTCATATCTTATTGAGAATATCACAGAAGTCTGTATGGATGATTTCATAATTTGTAGAGATTCCTTTTATAATTGTTTACATAACCTTACACTTGTTCTTCAAAGATGCATAGAAACTAACCTCGTGTTAAATTCTGAAAAATGTCATTTTACTCGGATCATGCAGCTCTTCAATACTTGATAATGAAGAAAGAGGTGAAACCAAGATTAATAAGGTGGATATTGTTGGGACAGTAATGGAATCCCTAGGGTCAGATCGATACCCCGCGCAGCGGAAGTGGGTCTAACCATTAGAAATCAAGCATTGGTGTATTTTTAAATTATTTTATGGAATACTATATTTCTTTAAGAGTCCGTAAGAAAACCCAGGAGTGAATCAGAGTCCGGAAACTCCGGAACGGAGAAAAAAAAGTTTCAACACTCATGGGAAACAACTCTCGGCATGTCTCGACGTGCAGGCTTGTGAGTCGCAATGCCCACTCTGTGAATGGTTGGCATCGCGACACGCAAGGGTGAGCGTCGCGACCCCCGTAACTCTGAGAGGTGATTATTGCAACGCTGGAGATCTTTCTAAACTCGCGAAGAACATGAACGACCTTTCTAAACTATTCAAGTCTAGGTCATAACATATGTTTAACAGTCCCTCCGTCGTAAGCTATCCGAGTTATGCTTAGGAAATATAGATTACACCGTCAAGTTTTCGAGGCGTACATCCCATGTCGACATGTCCACAATTCTTTACAACTAATCAGAACACAATTTTTGATATATGCGATTCACCCTAGGTGATATGTTTGGCCAAAGTCTTAAGGATCGTGACTTACTCACATGGATAGCTAATCCTCTTATGGTTCGCATACGAGCCGACGGATCCTATCTTGATATGCACTTGATTAATGAGTGCGTCGGTCCACACCCAACGAACATCTAGCGGTCAAACCATGAAAGGTCTCTGACAGATATGACAACAAAGTGTGGAAGATCACACAGAAAATCAATGTTATCCTATCATCAAATGATCACATATGCTACTCGACTCAAAGAGATTCCTATTGACAGTGGTGTGTACTTCCAACTATTAGGCATCACCTGTGAGTCATTCAGTATTCTCTCCAACGAATACCCACATGTCTATATGAGCTTTCTTTGCTTATGGTATATTGGGTTAAACTATTGGAACTCCAATTCCAGTATACAACTTGTGATAGTCTTCTAGGTTATAGGAATTTAACTGTATTCCAAAACCAACGACTATGAATACTTAATTTAAGAATAGTTTATAATAGTAATATTATTCCAATGTCGGACCACCTAGTGTTCACTATTACTACATAACTATTCTAAGATCGATGTTATTCTTCGAATATTTATATATCAATCTAGTATGCATAATGACATTACCATTAATAAGGTTTGAAATGAAAATGTAGTTATTTTATTAATAAAAAATAAAATATAATGTACAATACATTATTCAGATTGGCGCTCCAAGCACCAATCCCACAAACTCCCACTTGCTTAGTGCTAATCCATATGATACTGAAGTCTCATCTCCTCTACATGTTTATCGAATAACTTAGGAGGTAAGGCCTTAGTAAGCGGGTGTGCTATGTTGTTTTATCCTCGAACATTCAAGACCACTATGTCTTTTCATTCAATGATTTCTCGAATCACATGATATTTCCTTTGCACGTGTTTAGACTTGGAATGCGCTCTGGGCTCCTTAGCCTGCGCAATGGCTCAACTATTATCACAATACAATGGGATCAGATCCTCAATAATAGGCACAATATCAAGTTCTGTGATAAAATTTCTAATCCAAACAGATTCTTTAGCAGCTTCCGAAGCCACTATAAATTCAGCCTCAGTGGTGGAATCAACTGTTGAGCCTTGCTTTAAACATCACCAACTATCTGCACCGCCATCAAGGGTAAATATGTATCCGGATGTAGGCTTTCTATCATCCGAATCTCCCTAGAAGTCGGAGTCTGTATAACCCTTAACTTGTAGCTTATCTTCTCAAAATATAAGAAACTTATCCTTAGTACCCTAAAGATATTTCAAGATATGTTTCACGGCTGTCGAATGATCATTATCCGGATCAGATTGATATCGGTTAGTAACACTGACGCTGAAACTGATATCAAGTCTTATACATAGCATAACATACATAATGCTTCTAATACAAGAAGCATATGGTAAGTTAGACATTCTAACTCTCTCTTCCTCAGTCTGATGTGTCATTTTCTTCGAAAAATGTCGTATCAAAAAGGTACATTTACTGCCTTATAGTTGGTAAAATCATACTTTTCTAATATTTTATCTATGTACGTGGATTGTGACAACTCTATAAGCTTCCTAACTCTATCCCGATAGTGCCTTATACCCAGTATATAGGAAGCTTCACCCATATCTTTCGTGGATAAAGTTCTTGTAAATGTAGGCAAAATAAAATTTGAAAATTAAATAAATATAAATTAAAAATCAAAAAAATCAAAATTTTATCCTTAAGGTGTATTTTTGTCTGTGCATTTAGATATAATTTTCTCTCACTTTTTCTTTGTATTTTTTAATCCCTTCATTGATTGACAACATTATGTATCTTTTAATTGTTTTTAATTGCTTGATAAATTGACAACATGTTGATCATTCACGTGGATATGTAGTTGGTGCTTACAATTTGGCAGTGGACCCAATGGTTATCATTAGGGGTGGGCAAAAAAACCGACCGAACCGAACCAAACCGCAAACCGAACCAAACCAAACCGAATTTATGGTTTTTTTTCTAACGGTTCGGTTTGCGTTCGGATTGGCTCACCCCAAACGGTTTACGGTTCGGTTCGGGAGCTAATCTGAACCGCACCTGTTAAACCGAACCGAACCGTTATAATTAAAAAATTATATATTTTTATAAAAAAAAATTGTATTTGTATTTGTATTTTAATTTTATTCCATGTTTTCTTTTTTAGTATGTTAATACTTTTATTCTTAAATTTTTTGTTAATATATTTATTTGTTAATACTTTTATTCTTCAATTTATTTGTTAATACTTTTATTCTTAATTTTTTTTGTTTTATGGTAGCATCATTATTATTGAAAGTAAGATGTTGGATTTGTCTCTTAATTAGAATGATTGTAACATCATTATTCGAGCTAATTTTTAAAAAATACAATAATTAATTGTGTCTCATTTTTCAATTCTTTATGGAGTGCATGTGTTCCCTGGAGTCACAACTTACACCCTAGCTCTTCATACTATTTGTTTGATAGACTAGTTTTTTTTTTTTTTGTCTTCACTTAAGTGGATGAAAATTTATTTTAAATATAATAATCCGTAAACCGAACCGAACCAATCCGTAAACCGCTGGTTTAAAAAATTTTCAATCCGAACCAATCCGTTATTTAATGGTTTGGTTTGAGAGGTAAAAAATCCGAACCGTAAAATATGGTTTGGTTCGGTTTTTAGCAAAAACCGAACCAAACCGAACCGCGCCCACCCCTAGTTATCATTCACGAGAATATGTAGATGGTGCTTAAAAGTTGGCAGCGGACCCAATGGTTAGTCGAATGGAATTCGAATTTTCGAGTTAATTTTTTATTGAGTGTTGGATCCGCGATAAAGAGATAAGTGAAACTTGTGAAATAACTTAATTCAATAAATTTTGACAGTTGATTTATTGCTTAACGCAAATTTAATTTAATATTGAATTCTCCTTACACCCAATGTCCCCGTTGATATATTTCCAATTTGAAGTTTACTCTGATATCATTTTATGACGATCTGATTATCTAGTCATATATTATCTACTTTAACGGTCCAGAATGGCTTAACTCTTAATTCATGTACCCTCATAATTTTATTTTTAATATGAATCCAAATCTACACAAAATATCTCAAACTAATAGAAAAGACTTGACACTTGATATTACTAAAACTTAAACGATGTGAGATATTATATCGATGATTTTAATTAGTTCAATAGGTTATAATGGGATTACTATAATAACTTGTCTAGGCTAGAACAAAAAGGCTGTAAAAATGGAAAAAAAAAACAAAAAACAAAAAACAAAAAACAAAAAGAACAAAAACAAAAACAAACAGCGAAGCCATAATAATAATTTTTATAAAAAAAAAAAACCACAAAATTTGGTAGTAGGTTATAAGAAAATTGAAGACTTTGACATGCCAATATACCACACAAATCATGAGCATGTCGTCGATTAATCAAGTTAATAGAAAACAAAAGGAGAAAATGATAGAAAATAGAGAAATTATTATTTATCCATCTCTCAAATAGTGTGAGTGTATTTTGCCCACAAATTTTGAAATCATCTGCGATTTTAATTTTGTTCCATTTTCCACATGATGTAATAGATAAAATATACAAAATATCTATTAAATTTAGGAAACATTATTCATTTTCCTTCTGATAAAAATAAAAAAGTGAATACATTTAAAACTATATAGAGAAAAAAGAATAATTTCAAAATTTTATGGACAAAGTGAACTTGCTATATTTATCAGTAGCTCTCTCTGCTTATTATACTATTTACAGATCCTATAATTATTGTATTTGGTTAATTTATTTTTGCAATTTTTTTAATATATCTTATTATATACAGTGGCGTATCCAGAAATTCCAGTCAGCGGGGGCAAAATATTTTCTTACCAAATAATATATAATGAATTCATACATATTTTTTGAAATTACAAGACGATTCCTATATTTTTGAAAATTATGAAATAACTCCTAATTTCTAAACTTATAAATTAACTCAAAATTTTCATAATTATATTTTTATTCATAATTTCTAAAAATACCAATTTACCCTAAATATTTAAGTAAAAATTTATTTTTAAAATTATGTAGTTTAAGTTTATGTAGTATATTATATACTAAAATCAAACCTAAGTATAAACATAGTTATTTTTATTTTTATTTTTATTTTTATTTAAATATAACAAAATCTCTATTCTTTTGCAAATGGAAAAACACATAAATGAGTGAATTAAAAATGAAAAATAATCAATTATCTATACACATACAAATTAAATATAATTATTTTAGATATATTTAAGAAATAATTTGGGCTTGGGCCTACATATA